>JADLZL010005465.1:15000-72623 GCA_015844335.1 Chrysopogon serrulatus | reverse complement strand
GTTGTAACCAACCATCCGCTAAATAAATACCATAGTATTCGGGCTAAAAAAACTGATTTAAAAAACATTGGTTATATACTCTGTTAAAACATTGGATTCATAATGATTAGTATATCTAGCACATTGTACAATCTCATCATTTCGCTTCCAAGTTCCAAACTGCCAAGTGCCAAACCATCCAAATGCGAGGTAGGGTTCTCTTTTTTAAGGTGCCATGAAACTAAAGAAAAACCAAAGATCCAAGCCCAAATGTGCGCTCTCTACTCTAAACTATAATCCACTTAGTTTTGACATGTTAGACTTTTCTGACTTTGACAATGACAAAATAAATTATATTTTAGAAACAATTTAACAAAACTAAGCTAAAATGAACCAGTGCATATAAAGATATCTAACTATGGAAGGATACATGTCATGACAAATCTTGCATACGCTCTACGTGTCCATACTTAGAAGTTTTTTTTTAAAAAAAAAACTAAGACAATACATGTCCATAGTGCATCTATAGTAGATATAAACATTGTCATGAATTTATAAATTCAAAATAAATATAGAAAAAAATTAATATGACAAAAATAAATTTCAGATGCAGATGCAGTAGAAGATAAAATTTATGGGAATTAGTCTTTAGCAGATTTATGCACTTGGGACTTGTTGATTTCATATGATTTTTTTATAACAAGAGTTTGAATCTCAAATCATGTAGAAAAATGTACTCCTACATTTGTATATTTATATTTCTTTACAAAACTTGTAAATATGTTTTTCCAATAGTTTGTTACGATTGGTTTCGGTGTGCGGATATTTTCCCAACGTAAATTGCTCCCGTGGAAACCATTCCATCTTTTCCTCTCTTTTAAACCCTAGCCCTCGGTGGGTCCACACCCTACCCATCTCGTCTCCTCTGCCGCAGCCGGCCCGTCCGCCCGCCGGCGAAGCGCGCGGCGAAGAGATGGCGTTGTACCTGCTCTTCGAGTCGGCGTCGGGGTACGCCCTCTTCCACGCGTACGGCATCGACGAGATTGGGCAGAGCGTGGACGCCGTCCGCGCGTCCGTGCTGGACCTGCAGCGCTTTGGCAAGGCCGTCAAACTCGCCGGCTTCTCCCCATTCTCCTCTGCCATCGACGCGCTCAACCAGTGCAACGCCGTCTCCGAAGGTACGATACTCTCCCCCCGCCCTGTCCCAAGTCCCACGGCGCCCAACTCGAACGAATTGTGACTCGTGTGATGGTGAGCGGGCCGTGCAGGGATCATGACCGACGAGCTGAGGAACTTCCTCGAGCTCAACCTGCCCAAGGTGAAGAAGGGAAAGAAGGCCAAGTACAGTCTCGGTGTCACGGAGCCCAAGGTCGGGTCCCACATCACTGAGTCCACGGGGATCCCCTGCCAGAGCAATGAGTTCGTCCAGGAGTTGCTCCGAGGAGTGCGGCTGCACTTCGATCAGTTCATCGACCAACTCAAGGTGATGAATTAACTAAACTCTTCTTTTCCTGACATCAGTTTTGTTACTGGTCCAATTTTGGAATCTGGATTGTTGTAAATTCAGAAACCTAATGCTGCTCCACAGACCACAGGTGTCTTGATGCCTATCACATTATCTGAATACTTGAGAAATTTTATTTCATGGTTAATTTTGCCTTTGTAGCCAAATTCTATTGTTTTTGTCCCTAAGTGTTACACACTATAGAGCACACGAGCATCTCATCCGAGCTAACTACTGGTTGCTTATATGCAACAACATTGCAGGAATCTGACCTGGAGAAGGCTCAGCTAGGCCTGGGGCATAGTTATAGCAGGGCCAAGGTCAAGTTCAATGTGAACCGTGTGGATAATATGGTGATTCAAGCTATCTTTCTGTTGGACAAACTTGATAAGGATATCAATTCCTTCTCCATGAGAGTGAGGTTAGTCTAACATTTTCCATTTAATCAAGCTATTTACCGTCCAGCCTTCTTAGATGATGTGGCCTACTTAGGTGATGTGTCAATTTGCTCACCTCAACTCCATCTTTTTAACAGCACCTTGACTTTATTTTGGTACTCACATATGATCTTGATAAGATGTATATGCCCATGCTCCTTTTGTTTTGTTTGCTTATGCTACCATGACATTCTGATCTGCATCATGTCATTCTGGAACACACTACCGTTTTTTCTTTACTTTACTCTATAGAAGTGTAACCAGAAAGATTATCTAATATCTGCCCTGCTTTAGAGAAAGGGAATTTTAACAATGTTGTGCTATAGAGAAAGGTAGTTTTTTCTAAATGTATTTCACTATTTTGTTACAACTCGTTCTTAAATTCTCAACTCTGTGTAACGCTGAATACACTTTAGTGATCTTACAAAATGCTGCAGATGCATGTGTGAACGATCATGTAACTCATCAATCATCATGTCGGCATATATACTCGCTGTTATGTTTGTAGTAGATACCATGACAAATCTTACTTCATTGATCATTCTTGATGATACAACTATCTTTTGAATATTCCGTATGACGCTGATGTTGGTTTGGCTGTATTAACATATTACTTAAACATAATGCAGGGAGTGGTATTCATGGCATTTTCCAGAGCTAGTCAAAATTGTAAATGATAATTACCTCTTTGCTAAGATTACCAAGTTTGTGGTAAATAAATCTGATTTAGCAGAAACCGACATTCCAGCTTTAGCAGATCTAATCGGAGATGAGGACAAAGGCGAAAGAAATTGTTGAAGCGGCAAAGGCATCTATGGGTAAAAATACATCTGCAACTACAACTAATTCTGCAATAGTTGAGGTAGTGTTATCTTTATGTTAAGTTAACTTTTTTTACTGTTGTATTTTTCAGGCCAGGATCTTTCACCAGTTGATTTGATCAATGTCCAACAGTTTGCCCAAAAGCTTATGAATCTGTCCGAATACCGTAAAAAGCTCTATGAGTATCTCGTAACAAAGATGAGCGATATTGCACCCAACCTGGCGTCTTTGATTGGTGAAGTTGTTGGAGCTCGACTAATCTCTCATGCTGGCAGTCTTTCCAATCTTGCCAAGTGCGCTGCCTCCACTCTTCAAATACTTGGCGCTGAAAAGGCACTTTTCAGGTACTTAACAAGCTGTTTCGTTAGCCTCTTATTGATATCAAACTATGCTTTGGTGTCCTAATAGTTTGTTACTTGAATCCTGACTATTGACTGTTGTCATAAGTATTAAAACTTCTCCCTTTATACCTCTGAATTCTTTTTTGCTTGCCCTTCTCTATTTAATTGCAGAGCTCTGAAAACTCGTGGAAATACACCAAAGTATGGCCTCATATTCCACTCATCATTCATTGGTCGTGCTTCAGCTAAGAACAAAGGGTCGAATGGCTCGATACCTGGCAAACAAGTGTTCCATTGCTTCACGCATTGATTGTTATTCAGGTCAGTTGCACAACTTGTTTGCAAACTTTACATATGCTGATACCCTGTTCTGAGACTCTTGACCATTATTGTTTGGATTCCAGAGTTGAATACATCAATTTTTGGACAGAAGCTGCGTGAACAAGTTGAGGAGAGACTAGACTTCTATGACAAAGGTGTCGCACCTCGTAAGAACCTTGATGTGATGAAAGCTGCCATTGAGGGTATTAATGCGGTTTCAGAGGATGTTGATGGTAAGGACATACACCCCCATCCTTTGTTCCACAAATACTCAAATTGAATTCATGTTTCTAATAACCAGATCAAAGTAATTTATGCTCATCGCAAAAATTTATTTTGCAGGTAATGAGAAGAATGATGTGTCTGCTAAGAAAGGCAAGAAAAAGAAGTCTAAAGCTCAGGCTGACGGTGAAGCAATGGATGTTGATAAGCTTGCCGATGAACCTCAAACTGAGAAGAAGAAAAAGAAGAAGCACAAGCGTGAGGAGCCACAGGATGAAGAGATGGCCACTGAGCCACCCAATGATGATGTGAAACAAGATGAGACTCCAAAGAAGAAGAAGAAAAAGAAGAACCATGAAGCATCTGAGGATGTTGAGCCTAAGACAGCCACTAAAGGGAAGAAGAAGAAGAAAAAGAAGAACCATGAGGCATCTGAGGATGTTGAGCCTAAGACAGCCACTGAAGGGAAGAAGAAGAAGAAGAAGAAAAAGAAGTCCAAAACCGTGGACAGTGATGAGTAGATATTTAGAATCCCGAATTTAAGTGGTATTTAATGATGTTAATAATATCGAATCTGATTTATATACATCAATTGAGCCAATTGGGCCTCAAGTAAGCTTTTCACGTGTGGGCAATGATGTTGCATGTTATTAGGTCCTTGCTGAGTTTACAATGTAACGAGGAATGGTTCATGAATTTAACGTTATAGCAGATTAGCGGTTGCATTACATTCATATATTACCATTATAAACCATAGTGAGTATAGCTGCTGCAAGCCTGCAGTATTTATCTTTGGAAATTCAGGATGTCAATTGACTTGAGAAAAACTCAAGAATCTTGGATAGAGGAAGTTAGGAACAAGGAAGCATTGAAGAGAAACTTATCACACATCTGAGCTCGGTATTAAATTTGACATTTGAGTTAGCAACATTGAAAAATAGAAATTATACTACTGGATGTACGTCATATGGCTCAGCTGCTACTTAGTGAATATTCAAGAGCGTTATATGTTATTTGCTTGGAAATACAATGCCAACACTTTTAACAAAGCTACCAAAAGATCACTACTGCTGTTCTAAAGAAACTGCAAAACATGGTTTACTAGTCATGTCTTCTGATGAGAGGTCTTTCAGAACCTGTTCGACCTCATGAACTACCCCAAGCTTCCTGAACCACGCAGCAAGCAACTGAGAGGGCTCTTGGCCAATTGAAACACCGTTTTCTTCAAGCTCTGTCAAAAATTCCAGTGCTGTTTGTAACATGTTCACCTTCTCATAAGCACCCAATACCAAGGCAATACATTTGTCACACGGTTTCACTCCTGCACTTCTCATATTATGGATTACACAAACAGCTTCATCGATTCGATTGGAGAGGCAGTAAGCATTCACCAGAAGCGCGCACAACTTTGTGTCAGGCACTACCCCTGCAAACTGTATGGCATCAAAAACCCGCTGCGCACCATCTGAATCGCCTCTGTATGAATAGGCTCTCAGCAAAGCCTTATAAACTTCCTTTCCTGCGAACATCTGCTGGTCCTCCATTTCTTTGATTAATTCTTCTGCTTCCTGCAACATGTCAGCCCTGATATAAGCCATGATCATTGAGCCATATGCACGCTTATCTAGTGGAAGACCAAGCAACACGATTTCTCGAATATTTCCTTCGCGCGGGGTCAGATCTCCAGCCTTACTGTACATGTCCATCATTGCAGTCAACATGACCTGATCACAAGGGAAACCTCTGCCTTTCATGGCGGCAAATGCATCCTCAGCTCTCTGCAGTAGCTTCTGCTTGCCATAGATGTGGATTAACTTGGTGTAGTCGCGAACATTTGCTTCAAAAGAATTTTCCAGCAATGCATGCTCCAGTACCTACCAAACATACCGGACCTTTGTTAAATTACTTAGATTCATCAACTGGTCTTAAATTGCTAGACTCATAAGCCTATTGCTAACAGAGTAACTGTCAACACCCTAGAAATCAGAAAATCAGAAGTCAGAAAACTAAAGTTAGTGAGGAGATTGTGGGCAAAAGAAGTAGCAATAGTGACCATTTGAAGCTTTCAACCAAGAACAGCGAACATTTGGTCGAAACACAACGCCAAATGATCTAAATTCTTTATTCATTAGCGCTGTAAAACTATAAAAAACATGGGAAAATGGTTATTTCATAGTTACTCTTCTTTTTTACCAGAACTTGAGCAATCACTCCCTAACAGTCATAACAGCACATGATGATTCAGAAGTTCAGAGTTGTAACGGACGACAGGTAGGGAGATGCTCTCTGTCACAGACCTCAGCAAGCAGCGGGCTCTCCATGGCCTTGAGTTCCTTGAGAACCAGCAACCAATCCGCCCTCTTGGGCTTCATCGCTTTCACCCAGTACGCGAGCAACGCGCCAAGGTCCTCGTCCCCAGGGCACAGGCACACCACGCGCGCCATCAGAGCCTTGCAGCGGTTGGGCAGCTTCAGCCTCAGCCTGCTCCTCAGCGGTTGAGACAGGCCCCGGAACGCCCGCTGCTGCGACTCAGTCAGGTCGGAACCGAACGTGTCCCACCTAAACCTTGGCCTGGCCTCGCTCACCGCCGCCTGCTCAGCCTCAGCCGCCGCGGCCAGAGCCGACGACTCCCCGCCGTGGCCACCGGACACGCAAGCGCATTGGCGAGCGAGCTTCCATGGCTTCGTAGTTGTGGTTGTGGTGTTGTTGGTGAGCTTGGCTCCCGCCGAGCGCAAGGCCGGGATGGCGAGGGAGGTCATGGGGGAGTAGGCGGGGCAGCGCCGGAGAGGATGAGAAGCGTGCTGTTCGCAGCTGGGGGAGGACGAGGGCGCCTATCCAAAGAGATGATGGATCTGAGCCGTCCGTTGATCGAATATGCCGATCCGACGGTCTGCACGGTCCCTGTGATGCATAGGGAATATCCTCACCGTAGATGCCTAATCACACGGGCGCTCAGTTGTCCGGCTCGTGCACGACTCTGGCAGATGGGTCCCACCCGTACCAGCGCCGCCACATATAAATAAGCGGCCGTCGCGGCTCGGCCTGCTCCTCTCCGTCTCTAGGGTTTGGGATTTTAGCCGCCGCCGCAGCTCATCTCACTCCCCCGAGAAGTCGCAGCCGTCGCCGAATCGATCCGATGGCCGTCTTCTCCGACCTCCACACCGCCGACGGGCTCAAGTCTCTCGAGGCTCACCTCTCGGGCAAGACCTATGTGTCTGGGTGAGCGTGCTACACTTGATTAGATCTGTTGATTGGTAGCGATTTGTGCTTAATTACTCTGATTTTCGACTTTTAGCGCTGTTATGGTGATGACCGTGATAAGAGGCCTTGTTGTTTTCGCTTTAGATTTAGCAGATCTCTCTTGCGATGTCGATCGGGTTGTGTTGGCTTATATGCTCGTGTTGCTGTCTCGATTATTAGCGCTGTTATTATATGATGAAGATCGTGATTAGAGACCTTGATGTTTTAAATTTAGCAGATCTCTGGTGATGTCGATCGGGTTGTGTTTGCTTAGAGTGCTTGTCTGCTGTCTGTGCAGTGATGCGATTACTAAGGATGACATTAAGGTATTTGCCGCGGTGCCATCGAAGCCTGGCGCTGAGTTTCCTAATGCTGCCCGCTGGTACGAGACCATCTCTGCGGCTGTAGCCTCAAGGTTCGATTTGTTTCACTGATTGCAAACTGCAAATTTTTAAGTGTAGTAGACTGGTCTTTCACGGTTGCAGATTCAGGTTTTGATTCATTTCATTATTGCAAATTTGTAAGTGTCGTGGATTGACTACTTTCACTGGGTGCAGATTCCCTGGCAAGGCTGTTGGTGTAAATCTCCCTGGGGGCTCAGCTCCTGCAGCAGCCGCTCCTGCTGCTGAGGTTTGTTCTCCCAATCCTAAGCTGTACCGCCCCATTTTTTTATTATATATCAATCTGTCTAATTGGTAAAGCACAGGAGCAGTGCTGATCCGTTTGATTTTAGCATGGTACAATTTTTTCAATGATTGCTTAAGAAGAAATTCCAGTTGATCTATGTTCTGATTCTTTTGTGTATCTTCATTGTTGTGTGATTTGAATGCATGCCAGGGATGCTTTATATCAAAGCTTGTTTTTTTTGACTTCACCATCTTCTGCTGGTGTAATCTCCTAACTCAAACTAAAATCTGGAAATAAGTAGCGAAGTTTTGGGATGCTTGATATGAATGCTTGCTTTTTGTTGACACTGTCTTCAGTTTATACTCTCGGCTAACTAAAACTAAAATCTGGAATCATTAATGGATTCATTGGTTGAAGGTTGTTTTATGTTTTGAGTTATCTTTGTTTTAAGTAAGCTTTTATAATTCTCTACAGGCTGAGGATGATGATGACCTTGATCTTTTCGGGGATGAAACTGAGGAGGACAAGAAGGCTGCTGAGGAGCGCGCCGCTGCCAAGGCCTCATCTAAAAAGAAAGAAAGTATGCATAATTTTGAATTATAAGTGTTGTTAATCTCATTCTTTATTACAATCACTTGAATTTTTTTTGAAGTTTGACATTTATGTCTCGTTAGGGTCTAGTTAGTGTTTCTTATAATCACTTGGAATTCTTGCAGAAGTTGACTTTTAGGTCTTTATGGCTTTACATATATTTACAGGTGGTAAATCCTCTGTCCTTATGGATGTCAAACCATGGGACGACGAAACTGACATGAAGAAGCTGGAGGAGGCTGTTCGTAGTGTCCAGATGGAGGGTCTCACTTGGGGAGCATGTAAGTTACTTTTTCTATCTGCTTACTGTGCTACCGATTTGCCTGTATTAACCGTTTGACGTAAATTTTGCAATAACCATTTGACATAAAGTTGTAATAACCATTTGACGTATAAACTTGTAACTAAGCTTGTCTCTCTATTAACCATTTGGCATGAACTTGTAATACAGCAAAGCTTGTGCCTGTTGGATATGGCATCAAGAAGATGACTATTATGTTGACGATCGTCGACGATCTTGTGTCCGTCGACAGCCTAATTGAGGACCAACTTACGCAAGAGCCCATCAATGAATACGTTCAGAGTTGCGACATTGTCGCTTTCAACAAGATCTAGAGTTCAAATTGCTGAGATTGGGCAACGACAGTGCTTAAAGTTTGTGCTGGGATGCGAGTTTATCCCCTCACTTTTGTTATAGAAATGTTGGTCGGAGTTTATTGTTAGTGCTGTCAGATTTTTGAATGTCTGTTTATCTTAAAAACAGCGGAACTGCTGGGCGATATTCTGTGTCTAAAGTTAATGAGTTTGCAATGGTTCTGCGTCTAAAGTTAATTGGTTTTCTTTTTATACTTTGATTTGATAGTCTTCTAATCTACACAAGCTGTGTGAAATGATGCGTGGTTTTATTTCGAAATGGTGCTTTTTAATCCACTGAGAATTCATGTTGATATTATATCATCCATAAGTCCTGTATACTCGTATTGATATTATGTATGCTTTTAAATTCTCTGTTTATTAATCATTTGGTTTTGTCACAAGTCTTGACTGTACTTGTATCCATTTCTAGGCGTATTAGGCTAGCGAAAAAGGCATTATAAAGTTTGACCAACAATAAGTCAAACTACGTTCAAGTTTAGAGCATAAAACTTGCGCGAATAGATTTGTCTTCAAAATGGCTCTAAGATGATCTTGATTCTTTAGCAATTATTAACTGCATGGACGGCGGAAGTATCTGAATCCACTTAACTTATTTGGAATACGATTCTAGACGGAGGAAGTATCTGAATCCAGTTCACATATGGAAGACGATTCTCTGTTTTTAAGGTAGATTCGGACGATGGTTAGCCTGGTCTAACAATATATTTACAATGCGCCATTTATGTCCGGTTCGTTTTGCCCCCCAGACTAGGGTTGAGAGAGATTGAGGAAAGATTAAGTCTCATGCAAGTCAAATCCTCTTCAAACCCTTCCAATCCCCTCATCCCCATGGTTCAAAGATGCAATGAAAGCCTAACAAGCTTGGAGACATGAGGTGCACCACTTATCAAATTTAGGGACTCATAAATACGTTTTAAGAAAAAAGTTATTATGAATTTAAGTGGCATCTATTGAAAAGTTCAAGGAGTCATGCATTTAACTCCTATAAATTATTAATTAGTATCTCACAAAAGTAAATAGATTGCCAGTCCATTCGAATCTAGGCTCATTCTCATTGCATTTCTTCCAGACCAATGTGGCTACAAGGATCACCATCCTCATCAAATCTGCAGAAACTGGACAGTTTCTTGCCTCTGCATTACTCTCTCTTTTCCTTTCTTTTTGATGAGTAGTGTCTGATTTCATTTGGGGCCCAATCAGTCAACCACCTCGCGGCCCAACTAGTTGTTCCCGTCGTCCTCCTCTAGCCCAACCCGAACTCCCGAAACCCCACCGCCGCCACTCCACGCCCGACCCGCCGTTCCAACCGCGCCGCAACCCGCCGTCGTCCAGCTCCCTTCTGCCTCCTCGCCCAGGGGGACCACCGCCAGGAGCGGACGCACCGGCACCTCCCTCCTCTACCGCCTGCCGCCCTGAGCCAGTTTGCTAGCCATGGCGGAGCCGACCGAGAGAGACCAGTTCACGGACGAGGAGGAGGAAGATGACTTCCTGGAGGACGGCGAGCAAGGCCTGGGAAGCGAGGACGAGGAAGGAGGAGAAGGAGCGGGGGGGAAGAGGAAGCGGCTGGGAAATAGCCTGGGCGCGATCGGCAAGCGCGGGGTGTGCTACCTCAGCCGCGTCCCGCCGCACATGAACCCGTCGCACATCCGCCAGATGCTCTCCAAGTACGGAGAGGTGCTCAGGATTTACCTCGTGCCCGAAGGTAAACAGCTGGCTGAATTCGATGCTCGTTCGTGTTCTCTTCTTTTTGGTGGGCGTAGGCGTTGCTAGCTGCAGAGCGTGCAAAACTGACCGAAGTAACGCTCAATTTCTCACTGTTGATTGTGCTGCTTCCATTTGTGAAAATGTAGTTCTCGATAGAGGGAAAACATCAACTTCAGTGCCTCCTTGGACGGTGTTAATTATGATTTCCATACTACTTGGTGACCCCGATTGTTTTTTCTTTGTCTTTGATGTGTAATAAGTACTTGGATGTTTGATTGAAGGGAAAAAAACCGCTTGAGCTCATCTTTATTGGTTATGTAACGTAGCTTATTATTTTCATCAATATATGACAGTTAAGAACTCTGCCAATTAACAGTATATTATATATTTTATATATGTCATGTCCACCTTCAGGTCAAGGTCATCGCAAGCATACTACTGTCAAAGCGAAGGCTTACTCCGAAGGGTATGTTTGGACAGGACACACACCAAAAAAAAAAAAAAAAAAAAAAAAAAAAAGGAAGATATACTGCTTTGGAGACCTTTGCATTCATCATCTGAAATGTTACTCTATAAGTAAAGCATGCTCAAATATTCACACCAGCACCAGCTTTAGTACATTTTTAACAGTTTTACTGAAGCCTCCAATCATCTCTTCTAGTGTTCTCTCCAATCTTTTTATGTACTCATCTGCTACCAAAATCTTTTTTAGGTGGATTGAATTTGCAAAGAAGAGTGTTGCCAAGAGAGTGGCTAATCTGCTTAATGGTGAACAAATAGGTGTGTTCTCGTTGCCATTTTATTATTCTTTGTTGGTTGGTAGTTGTATGTATTATTATGTATGACCCCCCTGCTTTTTGCCACACCATTTGTTTTTCTTGTTGTTGACTGTCAGCCTGTTTAAAGGGATATTAGATGTGTAATTCTTTCACGGAGATCATACTATATGTGCTTTGGAGCTTTTGTTTTACTTGACAACCACTGGACAATGATCTCTACTGATTTTGTACGTTATTAGGTGGGAAGAAGAGATCTCCATTTTATTACGACATTTGGAACATTAAATACCTCAGGAAGTTCAAATGGGATGATCTGGTTGGTGAAATGGGTATGTGGAAAGTCCAAAATAGAAAACTTATTTAAACTTGTGGTGAAAGTGCTTGATGATTAGAAGAGGTTTCTAAGTTTTATAATCCTTTGAATACATTGCAGCTGAGAAAACTCATATCAGAGAGCAGAAACTAACCTTGGAGATAGCAGCAGCAAAGAAACAACGAGATCACTACCTGTCCAACGTTGAAAAGTCTCGCGCATTGAAACACATTCAAGAGCGCAGGAAAAAGGTTTGTCGTATTTTGCATTCATACAAGATATCAAAATTTTCATGTATTCTGTTTATCTGTTGGCATTAGTCTGTATACTTGTTTGTGGCCCTTATTCCATACTCATATTAGAGGATATTCTCATTGATTCTTTTTTTGTTTAATCCACAAAGGAACAATCGCAAATTTAAAGTATCTGACCTCATTGTTCTATTGATTATGGTCGAACTGATTGTTATATGTTTGTCCTGTTATATCGCTCTGTAGGACTCAGTTTAGTAATGAAATCTTAGAAATCTTATAAATTTGTTGTGCTGGAATCAAGTTTTCCTATCCTACTCTCCTAGTAGAGGATGTAATTGCCAAGGAGTGTACTGTGACAGTTGTCTAATACAGTCTCTTGTGACTTGCCATCAAATTTTATAAACTTGTTATCCTTGGCTGAAACAGAAGCAGAAGACAGAAGGGGCAGAAGCCAGTAATGTCCCAGAAACAAAAACTGCTCGTCCAATTCCTCAAAAGAAACCAGTTGGTGAGACGGATGCCAAAACTAAATCTACGCTTTCAAAAGACATTTTAGCTGGGGTATGTTTCAGCTCTCATGGAAATGTGTCTCAAAATTCTTGTGTCCACCAGTTATTAACAAACCTCATGGTATTGCAGGTGTTTGGGGGTTCATCATGACCACCACCTATCTCACAGTGTGGGTTGGTGCACGCCGAACTGAATGGAGTAGTGCAAGATCGTAGAGTTCATATTCTACTTCAAATTTTTGTAGATGAAGTTGTGTTTTTTCTTGGGGTAAGTAGGAACTTCCAGAAACATTTTGTTCTGCTGATATGCCCTGGAAGGTTTTCTGGGACCTGGCTATTGAATGTGAAATGACTGTTGATTGCCAGCGCTGGTTGACCAGAAATCTTTGTAAAACTGAAACACATGTTCTCTTGTAGTTGAGACAAATATAATGAGCAACTGTCATTGGCATTATCTCCTGCCTGGCATTTTAGTGCCTCAGCTTGCAGCTATGCTGTGGGTGCTAGATGATGACGGAAGACACACGAGGGAACACGAGCGGGTGGGATGAATATAGAGAAATTTGGTTCCTTGGCCCTAAAAAAAAGCATGGCATAGTTTCGTGGACCTTTTACGATCGAACTTGCTTATTTGGCCCTAAAACGTTTTTGTTTGGTTCCTTGGCCCTTTCTTAGTTTGAAATGGTAACGGCGTTAAAATCAACACGAAATAACCGTTCTACCACTGTTGCCAAATACTTTCAGGATACATGTTATCAATAATTTTATGTAGGTTACCCTGTTGCCGAATATTTATGTACAGTAGCCTATAGTACACTTTCAGGATACATGTTATCAATAATTTTATAAGAAAAATAATAATTTCATGCTTAAAAAAAAGTAGTGTGCCTTCTTTTGGAAAATTATTGATAATATGCATCCTGAAAGTGTATTGCAGGCTGATGTACATAAGTATTTGGTGACAGAGGTAGAACAATCATTTCATGTTGGTTTTAACAACGTTATCGTGTCAAACTAACTAAAGGGCCAAGGAATCAAAGAAAATTCATTTTAGGGCCAAATAAGCAAGTTCGATAAAAAAAAAAGGGCCAAGAAACTAAGCCTGTGGCCAAGGAAACAAATTTCTCATGAATATAATAGATGGTGGGTGATGCGTTCTTGCCGGAGGAATGGGACATGATGCTGCTATGGTCATTAGATCCAGACTGGTGAAATATAAGGCTGCGCAAGCTGACAGGCATGGCCACCCACTCGAGGCCAAAATGAAAAAAGTGAAAAACTACATTTCTCATTTCTCAACATTGTCTTTAGTGATCCATCAACACATATTTAGTTTACAAACATTTGAATGTATAGAGATGGGCTAATAATTATAATAAGAAAATGAAAAGAATTACAATTACAACAAGCTACTGTACTAGTAAAGTAGTTATTGGACCCATGTCGTCCAGCATAACGACTAGTTTTCGAGGCCTCTGTATCGCTGGTGTTGCTTGGCTTGGACTTTTCTGTTGCCGCCTGAAGCCACCACATATTTCTGTGTTTATTTTGACTTCAATATATATGAAGATGGAACATTCATATAGTACATAAAAAGAACTATGTCGGTCTTAGAATTTTCATTCCTAGGCTATTGCCAGTGAAATTAGAGGAGATGCACTTGCCTTGTGGGTGTATATAGACATATTTTTAGGGTGCAAATAGAGTGAAAATCTAGTAAATATTACTATTTTCACAATTTTTGAGGGTGGTATTTGCACCCCTACAAACTACCTAAGCTACTACCTATCGCCATTGAATATTTTTTATAATATTTTTTAATTTATTGACACCGATTGTTAATGGCTAACATCTATTATGTAGTCTAAAATTCACTGTGCAGTGTACCAAAAGTAGCTTCTGGTAACCATGATCACTTTTGTGAAGTATAACTTGTAATATTAACCATGTCTCATACCTCCCCAATCTATTTCTTGATATATAGCCATGCATATTACTATATGCTTGCCTATGTCGATAGTTAAAGATGAATGTAAGATTACTCTTAGGTCTGATTGGACATAGATCATATTGCAATGTGTAATGTGGTTATTTCTGTAGCAACCCACAGGCACTCAAATAGTTGAAAAAGGCAAAATTGGTGACAAATGAAAAATCAAATGGTAACAACACTACTGAAGGTTGGCACCTAAGATGAAAGATCCACCTCGTAGGGACAATACACTGCGTACCTCGTCGGGACAATACACTGCATATAACAACTGACGACGATCCCAAGAGAAGCACCCGGCGATCTTCTTGGAATGGAGATCCAGCCAGAGCAAACAGCTACCATGAGCTCTAAGGAGCATGGCGCCGCTCCTCTCTCCAAACCATAATAGCTCATGACCACACTTAGTCATCGCCGTCCCTTCTTTAACTTAGCATAAATAATAAGATGCGTGGTCAAACTTATAGAGTTAAAAAAGTCAAACGTCTTATAATTTAGAATGAATGGAGTATATTACTGCTGAGCAATAGGACTTCTACAATTCTTACTCCTCAATCCTCATCCGTGTCGTCACTAGACAGTTGTTTTTCTCGTGAATTTTGACCATTAGCAATTTTTTGTCAGGGTAGCCAGCAAAGGTATTTCCACATTCCCTAACATGTGTAGTACATGTAAAACTGCGACAACGGATCCTCAAATCCTCGAATGTCAAATTACTTGATCCTTAAGTATCAAATTAGCAATTAGCAATAAGAATATGTACAATTAGCAATAAGAATATGTACATCAGTAAGGACGGATGGATCCGACGCCTTTATTAGCAACTGCAAATTATGAATAAAATATTTTATTGGATAACCAAAATTATTTGTGATAGTATACAATAGCCTAAATAAATAGAGTAAAAAAATGAGGAAAAAAAAAAGTGATCACCTCTTATTGATATGCTGCCACCTAGTCTTTGGCGCAGACCAATGCTTCTACCACCTCCAGGTTCGATATACCACTGTGGGATGGATCAAAGGACCATCCCCAACACTAAAAGCAGATTCTGAAAAAGAAGCAGATTTGATTTAAACGAAAAATCAAATGGTAACAGTAACAGCACTACTGAAAGTTGGCACCCAAGATGAAAGATCCACCTCGTACGGACAATTCACTTGTGCGCAATGCATCCGACGATCCAACAAGCATCTGACAATCTTCTTCGAGTGGAGATCCAGCCAGAGCAAACAGAAGTCAATCCGAAGGAGCACGGCGCCGCTCCTCTCGCCGAACCACAGTAGCTCAGGGACATGCTTCGTCGTCCACCCCACTTCTTCCCTCTCGGCCACCTTGGCCACCTCGTCGTTGAACCGCAGGACGGCCTCCCTCTCCATCACCACCTGCGGCCACGCCTTCCACACCGTCTTGCTCTTTCTGGTGCGCTTGCACTGCTCCCACGCACGTATATTCTCGGCGTCGGCGACGAGCACGACCGGGGATCCGCCGGCCGAATCTGTCACCAAGAGGTAGCTACGTCTCCCGTAGGGGCAGCCGCCATGGGGAAAGCTCGCCGGGAGAGCCGTCTCGCTCACCCGCGCCGCTCTCACGTGGAGCATGAGGACGTAGCTCCCGGCGTCGGTCAGGCACAGCCAGTGCACGACGTCGCCGACCACCAGGACCTTGGGCAGCGACGAGTAGCAGGCGTACCTCCCGTGTATGTTAGGAGTCGGGATCTCCGTGAGCGGCGACCACTCGCCGTGCTCCGACGAGAAAGTCTGGACCATCAGGCGGCGGTCCGAAGGGTTGCTCTCCGATAACACTAGCTTCGCCTTGAGCACTTGGAACGGACGGCCGACGGCGGCGCCGACGCCGGCCTCGCCGCCGTCGTCTCTGTCGCCGACGAGCAGGACGTACTGTTCCGGATTGTACGGAGGGCAGCCGACATTCGGGAACGGCTCCGGTTCTAGCGGGAGCACCACGCGGCCACCGGTGGCCGGGTTGCACACGAGCAGCATCTGATGCCACGACGAGGGAGCGGCCGCAGCCGCCGTGGCTCGGAGGAGGACGAGGCCGCCGCGCGAGTCCATGGGCACGGCGTCCATCAGCGCCTCGGCTTCAGCGGCGGCGGAAGCGAACGTGGCCTCGACGACACGGGTGGCGTCCGCCGCGGCGGTGGTGTCGACCAGGTACACGTTAACGTTGGTCGTATTCCGCCTCCAGTGGCCCTTGTCAGACGTGATCCCTGCCAGGTGGCCGTGCAGGAGGGAGAGGAGGAACCGGCCGGTGTGGCGGAGCCGGAGGCGGCCGCGGAGGTCCGCGTCCTCGGCGATGCGGCGGCGCGCGCCCCTGCACGTGGACGCGCACCGCACGAGGGTGGCCGCGTCGGAGCGCACCGCGATCTCCACGATGACGTCGAGCGGGAGGCACGCCGCTGCCTTGTGTCTCCGCCGCCCTCCTTTGCTTGGCTGCCGTGCACGCAGCGAGACCGGGACGACGTCGCCGCCCGCCATGGGTTTTGAGTGGATGGGCTTTTGCGTGCCAGTCCGCCGGAATATATATTATATAAATAACCTTTGCCATCTTTGAAATTGCCAAAATATAACTACGAATCCTAATCAGATAAGAGCATCTCCAAGGGATTTGCCATTTGAGTTGGCATTTGGTAATATGCAAAAAAATTATAAAAACTAGTATCCAATGGTTTTGCAATTCACTTTTTGCATTTTGGGAAAGTTTGCAATTGAGGATGGAGAGTTGGCAAAATTGCCAAGCCTTGATGGGCTTTGCAAATCTACTCGGCCGGACTTGTAGCACCGAAAAAATTCCCTGCGCCGTGCGTGAGGTCTTCCCGCGGACGTGGACTCTCAAGTTCGCGCCATATATCCGCTCGTCCATCTGCTGCCGCTGCCGTTCCCCAGGATCGCGAGGTGCATGCTGCCGCCGCCGATCCCCACCATCGCGAGGTGCCTGCTGCCGCCGCCATTCCCCACGATCGATCGCGCGCTGCGCTGCTGCCGCCCGCCGCCCCCCACGACATAGCGCTGCCTACTGCCATGAACCCCAGGGCGCCGCCCGTCCCTCCGTCGCCGGCGCTCGTCCCTCCCACGGACAAGAAGATACCTTGGACAATCGCACGGCAAGACTGCGTGATGGATTAATGGGCGGCATCACGTGCACCTGTACGACGAACTCGGCTGGGCCTCCGGAAGAAGATAAACGCCGAACTCCTACCAGGACACGAAGGAATTGGCGGCGGCGGACTGGGGAACGAGCGACAAAAATCAACGAAACAAACTACCTGGGTCTTGGGTCCACAAGATGGTAAAATGGCAAGTCAAAATGCAAAATCCTTTGGAGGTGGCCTATTTTTATCTTTGGCATTTTCTTTTGGGAGTTTGCAAACACCAATAAATGCCAAGTCAAATAAGGCCGCACGCATCGTATAGGAACCCAACTCGCTCATGTGTTGCGTTAATAAAAACTGGGAGCAGTTTTCGCTCCCCCATGTAATAAACAAATAAATAAGTTTGAAAAGTTTGATTTAAGACAATTTTAGATTAGAAATTGAAGCTTTCAAGAACAGAAAGAGTATATATAGATTATATAAAACTAGCACAGCTACTAGCCAAAATGTTTTCTCTCGACAAAACGGAGACATCTGAGTTCAAAGGGCAAAGCCGCCCAAAACTGGCAAATGAATCAAATGGTACCAGCCCTGCTGAATGTTGGCACCCAAGACGAAGCATCCATCTCGTAGGGACAATACACTCCTACGTATGACATGAATCCGAAGGACCTGACGATCTTCTTGGAGTGGAGATCCAGCCAGATCAAACGGCAGCCATGAATCCGAAGGAGCACGACGCCGCTCCTCTCAGCGAAGCACACTAGGTCAGGAACCTGCTGCTTCGCCAGCGGAATCATCTCCCTATTCTCCATCACCACCTGCGGCCGCGGCTTCCACATCTTGGTCTTGGTGTGCCTCGACAGCTCCCAGTCCCAGGCGGATATCTTGTTTTTGTCGGCGACGAGCACGACGGGGTTCCCGCCGGCCGAAGCCGTCGCCAAGAGGTACTGGTAGCGATGCCTCTGCACGCGCGGATGCCTTTTGCTCTCACGAGGGAAGCTCGCCGGGAGAGCCGTCTCGTCCACCCGCGCCGCTCTCACGTCGAGCATCAGCACGTAGCTCCCGACGTCGGTCATGCACAGCCAGTGCACGACGTCGCCGACGACCAGCGACCTGTGGTGTAGCAGCGTCGGCCACGTGGCGTTCCCGTGCAGGTTAGGAGTCGGGATCTCCATGAGCGGGGACCACGCGCCGTGCTCCGACGAGAAGACGTGCACCAGCAGGCGACGGTCAGAGAGGCGGTGTTTCGACAGCACCAGCTCCGCCATGACCACTTGGAAAGGCCGACCGACGGCGGCAGCGGCGCCTCCCTCGCCGTCGCTGTCGCCGACGAGCAGCACGAACTGCACGTCCATTCTCGGGGCAGCATGCATCGGGAACGCCGGTTCCAGCAGGAGTTCCAAGCGGCGGCCGGTGGCCGGGTTGCACACGAGCAGCTGGTCTTGCCACATCCGCGGGTCAGCCGTCGACGTGGCGCGGACGAGCACGAGGCCGCCGCGCGAGTCCATGGGCACCGCGTCCCTCAGCGTCTCGGATTCGCCCAAGTCGGGCTTGACGAGACGGGTGGCGTCCGCGTCCGCCGCGGTGGCGTCCACCAGGTACGCGTCGGTCTTCTCGTAAAGGTCGCCGACGTAGGTCTCGATCCCCACCAGGTGGCCGCGCAGGAGGGGGGAGGACGAACCGCTCCGTGTCGTGGAGCCGGAGGCGGCCGCGGAGGCTTGGGTCCTCGGCGATGCGGCGGCGCGCGTCCCTGCACGTGGCTGCGCACCGCACCAGGGTGACCGCGTCAGAGACGCCGCGATCTCCACGATAACGTCGAGCGGGAGCCACGCCGCATGTCGTCTCCGCCCCGCCGCCCTCCTCTTCTTGGCTGCTGGCTGCTCTGCACGCGGCGAGATGGGGACGACGTCGCCGTCGCCGCCGCCGCCCGCCATGGATTTTGGATTTGGATCCACGCGTGTCAATATGATATTTCACTCACCACCGAACGATCGTAGAATCCGACTCGTGGCCGTAATTAACGATGATGATGATGCGATCGATGCGATGGCGCGACGCGCAAGTTGGGCCTGGCTCATTAGTTTGGGCCGCGTTTCTGTTCAGGCCGGCTTAATCCTGGCAAATGGTTATTGCTCTTTTTACTGCTGTTTTTCTTCCTTCAGTCTATAGTTAACGATATATATAGAGACTAAGGAATACATTGTACAACTCGTGTTTGACAGTATCTCCCGCTAAACTCATCAAAACAAATCAATTCCAACATCGATGCTCGATGAAACTGCAAGCACGTACTGCACTTGATTGCTTTTGGGTTCTGACTATGCTTTTGCTCCATAGACCGTCTTACTGCAACAAAAATCTCACGGACCGTCTTACTGCAAGCTGTAACTGTCAGTGTAGTCCTTGTAGTTGCATTATATCCTTGATTATCTCTGAAATAATCACAAGCAGTGCGCCTCCCATAACAACCGAGAGAGTAAATTTCCCTCCTGGGACTATAGGGGGTACTGGAGCTTCCAACTCACCCGAATATCTCTCTGACCAAGACATAGCCGCAGGAAAAACTCCAAAGAGTACCAGAACTGAAAGCAATACATTCAAGGTATCAGTTCATTCTACTGATCTGAAGCATGAAATGTAGCATATATGCAGTCATTAGGCAGATGAATGTCATGTGCTTCTTTCTATTTATAACATCTTACTGGAATAGATTATGGATGATCACAGATATAATCATATGGATATATGAAACTTCTATTCATGTGCTATCGTTTTAAGATTTCATAGCCACAAGGAGTACTTTTCATGGGGGTCAACAGAATCATTTGATTTCAAAATTTTTGTCATATCTTTTTTCTTAACCCTGATTGACCTTGTGTTTTGAACCTACCAATTACAAAAAAAAAAAAAAAAAAAAAAAAAAAACAACAACAACATACATGGTAAAAAAAACTCGATTTACTTCAGGTGAAAATTCATACCAATGTGGTGTTTTTTTTTTGAAGATATCAAATTGGAAGAAAAAAAAAAAATGAGTTATGTACTTGTACTATCGCTATCATCCCATTCTCAAACTGTGAAACAACAAAGTTTAGTACAAGGATCCTTGCCTCCATAAGTTCCTGCAAAGTCCAATGCCTTGAAAAATATCTCTGGATCAAACAGTGACAGAACAAGTGGAGGAACCAGAGTCAATATGTATGGCAGCGGTTTGTTCTGGCCACTTGGAAGTTTAAGCACTGCAAGAACAGACGAGAAAAGTGCATGTAAGCACTAGTCCAGAATCATGACAATAAACTATTGCTGCCTTGGTATCTCTCCCACACACAAAAAAAATGGAGTGGTTCCTCCTCAGGCTTAGCTGAGAAATTTGATTGCCATGGAGTAAAGATACTTACAGTCCGCTAGGAAGTCTGAGAGTCCTAGAATAAATCCAATGTATGATGTGCCTATAGCGAGAAATGAGAATGCCTCAACAATAGGCTGCAAACCAAGACATGTTGAAATTAGTTTCGATTCCGGATAACTGTATCTGTAATCTGTATGAACAACTTGAAAAATACTTACCCCCACTATCCCATTGCTTGATCTAAGTAGTTCTAAGGGATCAGAAACAGTGCTGCTGCTCCCTGCAAGGTCTGGGAGTGTCCCCAGGATTACTCCATCCCATACTAGGAACAGAGCCAGGGGTATGGCAGTACCCGCCACGATAGCTGTTCTGCAAAACCCATAAAGGATATGCTTAGATTCAGAATGATTATTTAGTTGGAAAACTGTTGCAGCGTTGTATAAATAGCTCTGTTGTTGCATGACCGACAATATTAGTAACACCTTTAACTGGCACAAATCACAACTTCTGTACTTAATTAGGTGTTATCATTTATGAACAAAGTTATCCTCAGATTCTCAGAAATCTTACCGTACTTTTGACAGGTCTCCCTCCAGATTAGTACAGAGAACAGGAACCACATTCTGTTAGGGCAAATACTCAGTCTAGTGTCAAGAAAAGATAATTTTATTGAAATAAACTATTTTTTCATTTTTGTTTCAATTTTATTCAAATAAATATGGAAGGTAATAAGGAATACCTGGTATACAAATGAAAGAGCAATTATTGGTATACTTTGTGGAGCGGCAGCGAAATTCGCTTCAAGAAGAGAACTCCACTGTAGTTCTCCACTTGCCACCACCTGTGTAAACCACATATGGTAAGTTGCTATCTACACCAAAGGAGTTTCCAAGTTGTCTGATGATCTAAATTTGTGACAAGGACATACTTTTTCCAAATAGAAACATACAAAAAGGACTTAAATTACACCACATTATAAAAAAAATGATAATATTTCATGTCAAAAGAACCTATCTGTATATAAGTATTGAGCTTATGCAATGTTTTACTCATGCCGTTCTTTGTACCTGTGTGTACTTGAACTACAATCTCTCTCTCTCTCTCTCTCTCTCTCTCTTTCTCTCCCTCTCTCTCTCTCTCTTACACACACACACACACATACACACACTCTCCATGATATAGTATTATAGTTTCGGAAATGCCTTGTATTGTTTTATCACTTTGCCATTTACCACCAGACATGTTCTTCTAGTGAGATATTTTGAAATAATTATAACAGGTTTCTTTAATGTAAAATCCATCAGGCAACTTTGGTGCATATCTGATAGCGCTAGCACTTACAACAAGAGAAGTGAAGGACGCTAGGATGCCAACTACCAGAAATCCATTTACTGCACCAATCAGTCGCTGGCTGCAGTCATCAATACAGCTTGTTTCAGTGCTTATATAATATAATCTCTTGGGAAGTACTAATTAATAAACAGTTATTACATAATTAAGTAAGAGTTTAACTAACCGATCCCTAAGATCAGAATTACTTGTACAGTCACTTTTTAATGGTATGGAAACACTGAACATCCATAAAATAAGGATTCCTAGCTTAACTACATGTAATCAGTAGGTGCCACAGCTTATATCTTGGATATACCTTGTGATGAACCTTCAAGTCTAATCAAAAGGCTATAATACTGAAAAAAGAACTATTTGCTCATATGTTTACAATTCTTGATGTTCAGGGTGTCTGATATATTATTAGAGATTGACAATTACCTTCCAAAGTAACAAATCCCTCCAAAAGCCAGAGAAAACAGGGTAGCACTCTCCCATCTGTAACCATAGCACATCGTCAATGGCTTAAGAGAATTCATGACTGAATCATTGAATGCTAACTTCATGTGATGACTAGTGACACTTTTTTCTATCTTCTGTAGTTGTTTTGTGGATGTAAAAAACTTCATTTATTCTTAATGCAACGATGTTTCTCTAAAGTAAGAGATAAATGAAAGAGAATACTTACAGTGGAATACCCAGTGAGTTTGTTATGATATCTGAAGAGCGTGCCACGTATGCAACAAGAAGTGCATAATGTATAAACAAATAGGATACACTGTCGCACAAGGAAAGCACAGTCAGAAATTCTTCATATATGAGATATGAATGTTGATTGAGTAGAAAATAAGAATTCTGACTCTGAGTGGTCAGGTCAGTTTATGTTATGATCTGAAGTTCCTTCTTTTACAGTTGCTATTTTATCAATTTTTTTTTTTCTGGTCTTCTATGAACAAATAAACTTCTATCATATATAACTTCATCATACCAAGCTGCTCTTACTCCAAATGTTCCTAGAGTGCGCATAGCCATTGAGACCTGAAATATATGTTTTTTTCAGATTGCTACTTCGAGATCATACAAGATAAAAGATGTACAGTGAAACTTTAGCTATATCTTACTACTGCATATTCATTTTGATTGCCCCTAAAGTCCTACATAGTAATTTTGGTTAAGGAAATCATCACAGGAGGATATGTTATATACCAGGGAGACACCTCCGGATCCTAGATCACACATGGTATTGACATTTACTTCAGCAACTAACAGCCCTGTCACAACCTGGAAATGTGATGCTAGTCATAACCTGTCTTACTGTAAACTGTTCAATGAAACAGGCACTGGGTCAATTATCAAACCTTCCTGTATCAAGGCGACACAAGAAACAAATATTCAAAACAGTTTCAGTTATAACGGTGATGATTTTTTCCACGGATGCAGAATTTGTTTTAGAGTTCTACCACTGATGCCGAAGCAGAATGCAAAAGGATTTACCTTCCGTAGGCTTCTCTGACTGCATGTCACCTTTAACAAGCCGGGTTTGATAATTTTACCCAGTCAATGACATTGTATTACCATGTATAACCAGCAGAGAATGCATATAACTGTCGAGGCCAAGAACCCAGCTTCTTGTGTGACTGCAGGGATTGCAAGGATACCTGCCCCAACCTATTTGCAGAGGGGGGAAGTAAGAGTAATAAGTGAAGTGCTATGAGAGATGTTATAGTCAGAGGGTGAATGTGTCTAAAAGTTACTTAAGCTCAAATGTGTTATCCATTCCTCATGAATTTTGGTTCCCAAATGTTATTAGTCAGTGAGGCAATGTGGTAGTATGTCAGTGGTTTCGCCGAGCAGGTATCCTGTGAATTCTCAATGTAGTTCTTTTTCATTCAGGTTACAGTTAATTCAGGATTTGAGCTCTTATTACAGTTACAGCAGGAGGAAGAATAATAAAAGGAGAAACAGTACAGTACAATACAATACCGTTGTGCCGGCCACGAGGAAGATGGCACTGGTGACGCTCCCTAAAACCAGAAGGGACACAAAAATCATCCTACAATGCATGGTACGTACAAACCAAAGCCAAAGATTTGAGGGGAAAAAAAGAGCAGTGGCCGTGCATTACCAGGCTCGTGCTTCATGGTGGCCTGGTTGAGGTTGGAGAAGAGGCGCTCCAGCTGCTGCGGCGAGTCCGGCTCCGGCGGCGGCGGCCGTTCGCCGGCGTACTGGGAACAGAGGCATCGCTGCAGCTGCCTCCTCGTCCTCGTCCGCCTGAGCACCGGCGGTGCTGTTGCGGAGACCGGAGGCGACGGCGTGATGCGTCGTACCGACGGTCTCAGTAGAGGAGGGTAGCTGCTGCTGCTGCTGTGAAGAGAGGTCAGCAACGATGCCATTGGTAATTGGTATTGCCGTTCGTTGTCGAGCGAGGTTGTTCTTCTCCCTTTCTGCGCCTGCGGTGCGGTGCTTTATCTTCGCGCCGGCCGCTGGCCGCTGGGCGCTTGTGTGGCTCAGGTGGAAACACCGCAGACTGAGGAAAGCGCGCTGGCGCTTTCTCCGCTTCAGTTCAGTTCAGCTTCAGGCTTCAGCCCCGGCCGTCGGGCCGTGTGGACGGAAGCAGAACTGGCGGTCCTTCACACTTTTCGTGGCACTTTATAAACCGTTTTGCTGCTTTTCTAACGGTCTTGAAATCGAAACATGGACCCGTACTATACTACTATTCATTATGGGAGTGAGCCGGCCCGGACCTGGATATGGGCGAGTCCAGTTCTGAAAAAGACTGGCCTCACTGGTTCATTGCGGGTAAAACATCAGTTAATATTCTTGCAGTAAAAATATATATTAAAATAGTATTTAATATTTTCTAGGAGTGTATGGGAGAGAGAAGTTAAAGGTGACCATTATGTCCCTGGATGTTATAACACGACCTTGATTGTTATAAAAAAATTATAGACAAATTTTATATCAAACTTTCAGATTTTAATAAAATAAAATCTACCATCTTTAGTTGTGAAGTTTTTATTCAAAATTATTTCTTATCTTAGATTTTATATAATAAATAAATAAAATTAATAAAAACATAAAATTTCCGAACTGCCTTTGACATGGTAGTCCAATACTCCCAATCCATCGTCCATGTGATTTCGGCCCCAGGAATAGGATTAGACTGTCCTCAAGGGAATCTCGGCCCAAATTAAACAAACTAATCAGCTAGAGCCGGGCCCAACTTGGGCGTCCCGTCATCGTTTTGTTATTATTATTAATTAATTAATTGATTGCTCCTGGTATATTTGCACGCAAAAGCAGGATCGTATCTCGATCATCTCATGATGGGCGGCGGCAACGACGACGTCGTCGTCCCCGTCTCGCCGCGTGCACAGCAGCCAACCGGAGGAGTGCGGAGGGGACACCGCCAGAAAGCGGCGTGGCTCCCGCTCGACATCATCGTCGCGGAGATCGCGGCGCGCTCCGACCCGGCCACACTGGTGCGCTGCGCGGCCACGTGCCGGGACGCGCGCCGCCGCATCGCCGAGGACCCAGACCTCGGCGGCCGCCTCCGCCTCCGCGACACGGAGCGGTTCGTCCTCCCGCTCCTGCGCGGCCACATGGCGGGGATCACAACCTACAGCACCAGAGGCCCCAACACCCAGGTGTACCTGGTGGACGCCGTCGCCACCACCGCGGCGGACTCCACCCGTCTCGCCAAGGCCACCTTCGCCTCCGGCGCCGATGCCGGGACGCTGAGCAACGTCGTGCCCATGGACTCGCGCCGCGGCCTCTTCCTTTGTTCACGCCACCACGATGACTCAGACTAACCCGTATCAGAATCAGCCGCAGCTGTTCGTGTGGAACCCGGACACCCGTCGCCGCCTGGTTCTCCCGCCGGAACCGGCGTTCCCGGAGGACCCGGACGCTGGCCGGAGTGCGGACGTGCAGTACGTGCTCCTCGTCGGCGACGGCGAGGGTGCCGATGCCGGTGCCGACTCCGCCGTCGGCCGGCCTTTCCAAGTGCTCAAGGTGAAGCTAGTGCTGTCAGAGAAGTACCGTTGTCGCCGTCGCCTGCTGATCCAGACCTTCTCGTCGGAGCACGGCGCATGGTCCCCGTGCAAGGAGATCCCGACTCCAAACTTGCACGGAAGCTGCGACAGCTCGCCGGCGCCGCTTCAACACAGTTCGCCGGCGCCGCTACAACGCAGGCCCCTGGTCGTCGGGGACGTCGTGCACTGGCTGTGCCTGACCGACAGCGGGAGCTACATGCTGATGCTCCACGTGAAAGCGGCGCGGGTGAACGTGATGGCTCTCCCGGCGAGCTTCCCCCGTGACGCCAAGAAGAACCATTATTATCCGTATCCGTACGACGGGAGACATTATCATTACCTCTTGGCGACGGCTTCGGCCGGCGGGAACCCCGTCGTGCTCGTCGCCGACAAGGACTAGATATCCGCCTGGGAGCAGAAGAAGCACACCAAGATGTGGAAGCCGCGGCCGCAGGTGGTGATAGAGAACGAGACGACTCTGCGGCGGTTCATGAGGAACAAGTGTGTTCCTCGTCTAGAGTTGTTTGGAGAGAGGAGCGGCGCCCTGCTCCTTCGTATTCATGACTGCTGCTTGTTGTGGCTGGATCTCCACACCAAGAAGATCCTCAGGTGCTTCATCTCGGATCGGTTGGTACATGCACGAGTGTACTGTCCCTACGAGATGGATCTTTCATCTTGGGTGCCAACCTTCAATAGTGATGTTATATCTTTTGATTAATATATATAATTCGTCGCTTTGCCTGATTTTCAATTCCAATGTCTCAAATGCTTGCATTGGCAGGTCTCTTGATCTGAAAAGAAAAACTAGTGTCTCAGCCATTTCTATAGTTTTAATTCGTTCAATTAGTTGCTTTTCTCCATTGGATTCGGCTTGCCCAATTGAGGGTGCAAGGATGCATCGAACCATCCAACTGGTAGATCAGTACTAGTACTAGTAGTTGTTTAGGATTTCATCCAAACAAAGCATCCGCCTTTCCTGATATTAGTGAAGTGCTTGCGATAACAGCCCTCTTTTATGGGCATGCAATGGGCAACGTTCTTTTCAATAACAGCCCTCTTTCTCTCCACCTCAATGATGGTACTCTGGGAGTATTAGTGAAGTGCTTGCGATCAATGATGGTACATCTGGCATTAGTGATCAACTAGAAACGGTCGCGGCGTTGCCGCGTATGGCCAGTGTGTATGCGTGTTTATATATTTGTATCTACGTTGTATATTGCATGTATATTATATTATTTATTTATATTCATTTGGAGTATCTATATTGTAACATGATGTACTCATATGTACGAATATATGAATTATTCATGTACCATATGTGGTAAAGTATTGTGCTATGTATATATATATACATATTAACGATTATTTATTTTTGAGTATTTGTACTATGGGTTAGCGTTAAATAAAAGAATTAGGAGACAAAGATTAAGAAAATAGATATGAATTTATAGGATTTGATTTTAAAAGTTTTTGGGTGAAAGAATTACGGAATTTACGTAGCAATTTGAATAAAGAAACTAACTCTATTAAATATTTTTGAAAAGTCAGTAGATAAATCTATTTTTTTAAAAAAAATTACAATAGAACATGCATATAATGTTATATGTTTAGATTGTAGTGCTCATTGTGTGGAGTTCAACACACTTGGTTTGGTATTTTTTTGATTTTTATTTGATTTGTTATGATTTTTATAAAATTTCAGCCGGTTTATATAAATGATAAATTGAGGAAAAAGGAAAAACGGCCTCGGGCCATATTCAGCCCACCAGAACCCATTTTTTGCCACAAAAGGGCCCAACCGGGGGCAATCCGGCCCATAAAAGGCCCAGCCATGGGGAAGGCCGGCATGGACCGCGGATTGATTTGTGAAAACCTGGAGGGTTTTTCGTAAGATTTTTTGTGAGAGGGGATAGGACGGCGGGTTCTATTATGAAAAATTCGAGGGCTTTTTTTTGCAAAACGACCGGATTTGGCTAGATCTTGGCCGTCCGTCCGGCCGATCGGACGGCCGGGAAATGCCGGTGACGTGGCCACGCTGGTTGGTCAGCTTTTGTTGCAGCTTTCCTATATAGAGATGATGCAACATCTGGCATTAGTGAAAGGCTTGCGATCAATGATGGTACATCTGGCCCTAGGCAAGGGCTTGTGAGGTTTGGAATTGTGTATCAATGGATGGTGGGCGGTTATATGAGTTCATTCTCCGAGATGGACAACTATTGTGTACTCCTTTCTAAAAAGACAATTGCATTGATTGGTTTTCTGTTTATCCTCTTTGCATTGATTGGTTTTCTGTTTATCCTCTTTTAATTACCTACTCCCTAGGGAAGGGCTTGTGAGGTTTGGAATTGTGTATCAATGGATGTTCGGCAATTGTATGAGTCCATTCTCTGCCTATCTGGGATAGACAATTATTGTAGGTTTTAAGACATTGCATGATTATATAGGTCCAAATATTGATTGGCTTTTTGTTTATCCTCTTTAATTTGCACGTGATTGGCTTTTTGTTTATCCTCTTTTGCACCTACTCCGTAATCCGTATGGATCCAAATATTGATTGGCATTTTGTTTATCAACTTTTGCACCTACTCCGTACTTATGCCATTATCTATGGTGATGTTATCTACTCCGTATGGAGTACTACTTATCTATATTGATGTGATAAAACACAGATGAACCATGATGAGATGGATGTGGTGGTGACCGGTGAAGAATTCCTCGATTCTAGTTCTTATTTTAGTTTGTATCGTTTACTACTTCCTCCATAGAAATTAATGTGGATGCTCAGTTTAGCATATACGGTGTTTTCAGAACTTCACATAAATACTCACATAGGCATATTCTCTTTTAAGCATGCATGCATACATGTTGAGGAGCATGATTAAATGGGCTACATTTAGGCCCATTATAATATATTTTAGTTCTGTCACACTAAAATTAGATAAAAAACCAAATAAAAATTATATAAAAATCATATGTCGACACATGGCTATCGTCCGGTAGCAACAACACCTAATTTTGGCTCCCATTTGCAGGCTTTTGCGGGTGGAAGCCGGAGTTGCCGGAGCCATACCAAAAGGGGGTCTTAGTTATTTTTCCACCTCAAACCAAAAAATTCATCTGTCAGCCCATAGCTATCATCTGATCGACTGCTCGGTCTGTACATAAAACACCTAGTTTTGGCTCCCATTTGCAAGCTTCTGTAGGTGGAAGCTGGATCAAAAGAAGGCTCTAGTCATTTTTTCACCTTAAACCACTCCAAACATACGTGGATTGAGGTGGATATAAACCAAACAAACCCTAAGGCACATGTGTCAGCGTTTTAACACTAGACAATAAGACGCTCATCATCTCGTTCCCAAATAAGAGGAAAGATGGAATGCTTTATATATTTGGATAAAACCATTATATATATGGATGGTTGCTCGCACCCTGACCCGGGCCATTGGGCGAGCAGAGTCGAATGAAAAATAGCAAATACTGAGAATACTAGTAGCTAATAAAATGTTTTGCCAATACAAGCAGTTGAGCCATTCGCATTGAAAAGCAGGCAGACATCGATCGTTGAATGAATATTAATTCAAAGGGTAACAGCACTACCGAAGGTTGGCACCCAAGACGAAAGATCCATCTCGTAGGGACAATAAACTTTTCGGTCTCGCATCAGGCGATCCGAGGAGAAGCACCTGACGATCTTCTTGGAGTGGAGATCCAGCCAGAGCAAACAGAAATCAAACCGAAGGAGCACGATGCCGCTCCTCTCAGCAGACCACAAAAGCTCAAGGACAGGTTTCCTCTCCCACCTCCTCCTCTCCCCCTTGTCCTTCTCCTTCTCCTTCTCAACCAGCTTGGCCAGGCCATCATCCTTGAACCCAAGGATCGTCTCCTTCTCTATCACCACCTGCGGCTGTGGCTTCCACATCTTGCTGGTGTTCTTGGCCTGCGGCTCCCAGGCAGATATCCTGTCGGCGTCGGCGACGAGCACGATGGGGTTCCCGCCCGCCGAAGCCGCCGCCAAGAGGTACTGATAATGGTTGTTCTTATCGTCACGGGGGAAGCTCGCCGGGAGAGCCATCACGTTCACCCGCGCCGCTCCCACGTGGAGCACCATCATGTAGCTCGCAACGTCGGTCAGGCACAGCCAGTGAGCGACGTCGCCGACGACCAGCGGCCTGGGGTACCACCACAAGCTGCTCCCGTGTAGGTTAGGAATCGGGATCTTCGTGAGCGGGGACCATACGCCGTGCTCCGACGAGAAGGTGTGCACCAGAAGGCAACAGCACGGTGACATCACTAGCTTGAGCACTTGGAAAGGCCAACCGACGACGGTGGTGTCGGCATCGGCACCGGCACCCTCTCCATTGCTGCCACCGACGAGCAGAACATACTGTGCGCCGCCCTTACTCTGGACGGCGGCATCCGGGTCCGGGATCGCCGGTTCCGGCGGGAGGGCCGTGAAGCGACGGGTAGCCATGTTGCACACGAGCAGCTGTCGCTGATCCGTGTTATTATTCTGAGTCGTCGTCGCCGTCGTCAAGTCGCGAACGAGGAGGAGACCGCCGCGCGAGTCCATGGGCGCGAATCTGCTCAGCGTCTCGCCGGCCTCAGCGAAGGTGACCTGGACGAGACAGGTGGTGTCCGCCGCGGTGGTGATATCCACCATGTCCACTTCGATAATCTCCTTGAAGTCGCAGTCGCACAAGCCCCTGAACCCCGTTAGGTGGCCGCGCAGGAGTGAGGGGACGAACCGTTCCGTGTCGGCCGAGGAGGCTGGGGTCCTTGGCGATGCGGCGGCGCGCGTCCCTGCACGTGGCCGCGCACCGCACCAGGGTGGCCGGGTCGGAGCGCGCCGCGATCTCCGCGATGATGATGTCGAGCGGGAGCGACGCCGCTTTCTGGCGGTTTCCCTGGCGCTGGCGCCGCCGCCGCCTTCTGATTAGCTTCTGTGCATCGCTACCGCCGCCCGCCATGGGTTGGATCTGGATGGGTTCGTGGAATGGAAGATGAGGAAGGTCTCGGATTTGCGTGGAAATAATATATAACGAAGCGATGACGTCACGCGCTAGTTGGGCCTGACTAATTAGTAGGTTTAATTTGGGTTGCGTCTCCGTTCAGGCCGGCCCAATAATCCTGAAACCTAGGTCAAGCAGACAGCGTCACAGATCTTGAGAGAGACAGAGAAAAATGCTTTGCAGTGAACCACCCTGAAAACACAATACGTCAATCACATTCACAACATGCATGTCATCACGGAAAGACGGATTCATATCTAACCGAGCTACCACAGTCCATGCATATCCTCCTGGCCACTTTGATGAGGACGGGTGTTCATTTCGAAAAAAAAGGACGGGTGTTCGTGTAGGTCCCTAGCATTGGCAGCTGCTAGCGGCTACGATCTTTGTTTCCCAATTGAAGGAGTGAATCCTAGACCCGTTGCTCTACTTCATTGGCAGAACCAGCGTTTAAAAATAAAGAGGGGCCGAGCAATAGATTTATGTAAATAGATGAAAAGAGATTTTTTTTTTATGTATCATTGATTTTTTGATAAAACTATTGAATTTTTGGATGAAAAATCGAATTTTTATGATTTGTAAAGTTTAATTTTTTTCCTATGGTATAAAAAACATTTTGGGGGGTGGGCGCACGCCCCTACTAGTCCCTAGCTCCGCCTCTAATCGGCTTCGACGAACTAAATGTGTCTCTCGTTGCTTGTCCAACGGCATCCTTGCCACCTCACTCGATCCTCACCACCTTTTAATCTCTGTCACTACCACTGATAGGTCATGCATCACTGTGGGGCCGGATTCTCGTTGCTTGTCCAACAGCATCCTTGCCACCTCACTCTCGATCCTCAGCACCCTTTAATCTCTACTACTACCACTGATAGGCCATGCATCACTGCTGGGCTCCTTGCCACCTCACTCTCGATCCTCAGCACCCTTTAATCTCTACTACTACCACTGATAGGCCATGCATCACAGCTGGGCTGGGCCCTCCCTGATTCTAAGGCCCTGAGCATGGAGAGCAAACCTGATAACCGCTGTCAGAGAGGAGGGAGATGAGGCATGCCCACTGCTTAGAGTCCACCTAGTCCAAATAAGTAAGGCAGATAAAGAAAAATGAACAAGTGAGGTCCAGAGAACATAATCATTAACTCATCGGATAAAGACACTGAACACAGAATTCATAGCCATTCACGTACCCCTTCGAAGAAACCACATAATAAGGCAGATGTGTCAGCGATTGACACCAGAAGATGTATTCGACACCCATCATTTCTTTTTCTTTTTACAGAAATGAGGAAAGATGGATGTTTTTTATGAAACCTTAAACAACGACTGAACTATATGGATGGATCCTCAACGCTCACTTGGGAGAGCAAATTAAAGTTGAATGAAACATAGCAAATACGTACTTGAATGAATTAAAACTATAGAAACTATATGGTAGCTAAATTGTTTTGCCAATACAAGCAGTTGAGGCAATTGAACTGAAAAGCAGGCAAAAATAGACAAATGAATCAAAGGGTAACAGCACTACTGAAGGTTGGCACCCAAGTCGAAAGATCGACCTCGTACGGACAATACACTTGTGCGTGTGACATCCGACGATCCGAGGCGAAGCACCTGACGATCTTCTTGGAGTGAAGATCCAGCCAGAGCAAGCAGCAGCCATGAGTCCGGAGGAGCACGGCGCCGCTCCTCTCTCCAAAAAACAATAGGTTAGCGACTTGCTTCCGTGAAATGGTCCTCCACCGCCATTCCTCGGCGACCAGCTCGGCCAGACCACCATCCTTGAACCCAAGGATCGCCTCGTTCTCTATCACCACCTGCGGCCGCGGCTTCCACATCTTGGTGTGCTTGGACTGCTCCCAGGCCGATATCCTGTCGGTGTCGGCGACGAGCACGATCGGGTTGCCGCCCGCCGAAGCCGTCGCCAGGAGGTAGCGACGTCTGAGGTCGTACTGGGTGTTCCTGCCGTCGCGGGGGAAGCTCTCCGGGAGAGACGTCACGCTCAGCCGCGCCGCTCCCACGTGGAGCATCAGCATGTAGCTCCCGGCGTCGGTCAAGCACAGCCAGTGCACGACGTCGCCGACGACCAGCGGCCTGCTTAGCGAGCTGTTGATTCCGAGTAGGTTCGGGGTCGGGATCTCCGTGCACGGGGACCATGCGCCGTGCTCCGACGAGAACGTCTGGACTAGCAGACGACGGTAACATCGGTACTTGGCAGACAGCACTAGCTTCGCCTTGAGCACTTGGAAAGGTCGGCCGACGGCAGCATCGGCGCCGGCACCTCCCTCGCCGTCGCTGCCGCCTACGAGCAACACAGACCGCAGGCTTGTACTCCGGACACCATCCGAGAACGACACATACTGTACTTCCGTGCTCGGGACGGCAGCCGGGAACGCCGGTTTCGGCGGGAGGGCCTGGCAGCGACGGGTAGCCGGGTTGCACACGAGCCGCTGCTGCTGCAGCGTGAAATTATCCTGAGCCGTCGTCGTGGCGCAAAGGAGGACGAGGCCGCCGCGCGAGTCCACGGGCACGACGTTCCTCCGCGTCTCGTCGGCCTTGCCGAAGGTGGCCTTGACGAGACGGGTGGCGTCCGCCGCCGCCGTGGTATCCACCATGTACACGTTGGTCTTCTCCCGGTGGCCGGTGTAGGTCGTGATCCCCGTCAAGTGGCCGCGGAGGAGAGGGAGGACGAACCGCTCCGTGGCGCGGAGGCGGAGGCGGCCAAGGAGGCTGGGGTCCTCGGCGATGCGGCGCCGCGCGTCCCTGCACGTGGCCGCGCACCGCACCAGGGTGGCCGGGTCGGAGCGCGCCGCGATCTCCACGATGACGTCGAGCGGGAGCCACGCCGCTTTCTGGCGGTGTCCCCGCCGCCCTCCTCTGGTTGGCTGCTCTACGCCACGCGGCGAGACGGGGACGACGTCGCCGCCGCCGCCCGCCATGGGTTTGGATCTGGATGGTTTCGTTTCGCGGAATATGATGATCGTGGTTTGGGCTCGCCGCTCGCAGCCGCGTAATAACGAAGCGATTCCGTCACGCGCAAGTTGGGCTGCGTAATAACTGATTGTAGTTATACATCACTTGGGCCGCGTCTCCTCAAAAAGGAACTAGTAATCCTTTTCCGGGCCGGAATCTGCATGCTCAAAAAAAAAAAAAAAAAACACTAATCTACATCTCCATTACGCCGGACGTTAGTTCTCTCAATCATTTTTAATCCAGCGAACAATCTAACCACTGTCCGCTGTAAGTTGTCTTATACCACGCAATCACGTGGTGGGATTCACTCCCTTCTAAATTCCCGATGCGTCGTCGTCCCCTTCGAATGACTTTTATTTCCCTTTTATTTTCTAGCATTTCTAGTTGCGGCTACTGGAGACTAGCACTATCATACGTGACGTCTTTTGTATTATTTAATTAGTAATGCATTACATTGCATTTTTATTTTTTCCCTTTTTTCTTCTTTTGCCTTTGATAGTAGTCTATCGATTTTTCTTTTATGTATGCTACCAACATATCTGCTAATATGTTATGCTATTAATTTGTATATCTATATATGTTGTACGGAATAACATATATACACAAGTTATATAGATTAACTTTGTATACAAGTTGTGTTTGATAACTTTTTATATATAAGTTGTTTCATAATTTTTGTGTCTTTGTTTTGGTATAAGCTATAAGTTTAATTTGTTCTTTCTATGTTGATAGCTTTTGCGTTTCTAAGTTTTAGAACAAGTTATAAGGTAATTCGTTCCTTTGTATTCAATGACTCATTCGTTGTGTTTCATACCTTTTGTGTTCTAAGTTTTGTCATAAGTTATAAGGTATATATGTAAGTTATATGTTATACGTTATACGCTTTAAGTTAATAACGCTTTAAGTTAACTAAACTTATTTTAGTTTACTACTAAAATAAATTTTATTGAAATATATATAGGTGGGGTCTAGTTTTAATCATCTTGTTACACAGAAAACACTGATACAGATAGAATTAATGGATGCATCATTCAGAAGTTATAATAATTTAAAATAAATATTTTTGTTTTTTAGGCTTACGCTAGTAGTGACATAACATAGGTTCCATTTTTGCAGGAGCGCACGGCCCACGGAGGTGAGCGTGGGATGGATCAGCCGAAAAAGATATACGAGAGAACTATTTTTTTCTGAGAAAGGAAACATGCGGAATTTCTCGGATGGCTCGCCCGATTTCAATTGAATGATCCTTCGCGTTTTTTTTTTCGCGACCGGGAAGTGCCCGTTTTTCATTAAGAGGAAGAGCAAGAAACACAGCCGACAGCGACGGTGAGCCGAGAGGCGAGGGGCCTAGCGCACCATGATCCTTCGCGTTTTTGTCAGTTCGTTATTTTTACTTGCATTGCGGCACCATAATAGTGATACGGGAAATCAGCGGTGTAGTTCATTTCCCGATTTCTCCTATCCATGCATACCTCCATAGCCGCGATACGGGAAATCGTTCGTTTTCTGATTTTTGCCAATACAAGCAAGCAGAGTTGATTGAAAAATAGTAAATACTCTAGAAATTATATGCTAGCTAAAATGTTTTGCCAATGCAAGCAGCTGATACTACATTTGAGTTGAAAATCAGGCAGACAATGTCGGATGCATCAAAGAGTAACAACAGCACTACCGAAGGTTGGCACCCAAGACGAAAGGTCCACCTCGTAGGGAACTTGTGCACCGCCTTGCATCCGACGATCCGAGCAGAAGCACCTGACGATCTTCTTGGAGTGGAGGTCCAGCCAGAGCAAACAGCAGCCATGAGTCCGGAGGAGCACGACGCCGCTCCTCTCACCAAACCACAATAGCTCAGGGACATAGACATGCTTCGTCGTCCACCTCCATCGTTCTTCCCTCTCGACCCTCTCCACCGCCGTGGCCACCTCGTCGTTGAACCGCACCACGGCCCCCCTCTCTATCACCACCTGCGGCGGCCGCGGCTTCCACAACTTGGTGTGCTTGGACTGCTCCCAGGCGGATATCTTGTCCGTGTCGGCGACGAGCACGACGGGGTTCCCGCCCGCCGTCGCCGTCGCGAGGAGGTACTTGTGTCCCTCGTCGACGTCGTAGGCATGGCTGTTCTTGCCGTCGTCGCGGGGGAAGCCCGCCGGGAGAGACGTCACGTTCACCCGCGCCGTTCCCACGTGGAGTATGAGCATGTAGCTCCCGCTTTTGGTCAGGCACAGCCAGTGCACGGCGTCGCCGACGACCAGCGGCCTTTTGCACCGTTTGCCGCTCCCGAGTAGGTTAGGAGTCGGGATCACCGTGAGCGGGGACCATGCGCCGTGCTCCGACGAGAAGGTGTGCACCGCCAGGCGACGGTAAGAACGGTACTCTGACAGCACTAGCCTGGACTTGAGCACTTGGAAAGGCCGGCCGACGGCGTCACTTCCGGCTCCCTCGTCGTCTCTGTTGCCGACGAGCAGAACATACTGTAAGCCCGTGCTCCCGACGTCATCCGGGAACGCCGGTTCCGGCGGGAGGGCCTGGCAGCGACCGGTAGCCAGGTTGCACACGAGCAGCTTTCGCTGATCCTGAGCCGCCGTCGTCGTGGCGCGAACGAGGACGAGGCCGCCGCGCGAGTCCACGGGCACGACGTTGCTCAGCGTCTCGTCGGCCTCTGCGAAGAAGGTGGTCTTGACGAGACGGGTGGCGTTCACCGCGGTGGTCGTGTCCACCAGGTACACGTTGGTGTTCTCCGCGCCGGTGTAGGTTATGTGGCCGCGCAGGAGAGGGAGGACGAAGCTCTCCGTGGCGCGGAGGCGGAGGCGGCCGAGGAGGCTGGGGTCCTCGGCGATGCGGCGGCGGGCGTCCCTGCACGTGGCCGCGCACCGCACCAGGGTGGCCGGGTCGGAGCGCGCCGCGATCTCCGCGATGACGTCGAGCGGGAGCCACGCCGCCTTCTGACGGTGCTCTCCCCGCCCTCCTCTGCTTGGCTGCTGTCCGCGATCTCCGCCGCCGCCGCCGCCCGCCATGGATTTGATCTGGATGGAAGATGAGAAAGGTCTCGGCTTTGCGTGCCAATCTGATCGTGGTTTGCGCTGGCGGCCGGCCGTAAATAACCAAGCGATGCCGTCACGCTCAAGTTGGGCCAGACCGATTAGTAGTAGGATAACTACTTAATTTGGGCCGAGTCTCCGTTTATGTTACGGCAAAGAACATAGCACTAATCTAGTAGTAATCTGCAGGGTTTCTACTCGCTCCAAGATGAGAGATGGAGCCACTAATCTGCAGAAAAAAACTAGGCAACAATCTGCCTCGATCTGCACCAACCAGTGCTGCAGAAGCCCGTCCCAGTTTGCATTCTCAGTGGGCTGCACTGCTGTAGGCTGTAGCACAACAGTAGAATCGTTATACGTTACTGAATTATCTCGATTTTACCAGCAAAGAGCGCTAGCTTAGCTAGAACTGACTGAAGCAATCAAATTGGACTAGTAAATGTTGGAACCCAAGATGGTAGATCCGTCTCGTACGGAACAAAAATGGTGCCAGCTGATGCGGTGAGACGTGGATCGGAGAAGCACCGTACTATCTTCTTGGATCGGAGGTCCAGCCAGAAGTAACCGTATATATGTAAAACCGCCGTAGACGAGAACGAAGCCACTCCTCTCGGCGAACCAATGCAGCCGGACATGGAAACTCCCCGGCCATTCAGGGTTCCTGAACCGCAGCAACGCCTCGTACTCCACCACCACCTCTGGCCGCGGCTTCCACTTGGCCGCCATCGGCTTCGGCGCCGTCTGCACCCAGGCGGAGATCTTCTCGCTGTCGGCGACGAGCACCATCAGGCCCCCGCCGGCCGTTGCCGTTGCCAGAAGGTAATCTATCCACAGCTCATTGTTGGGACGAGGGAAGCTCGCCGGGAGCGTCGTCACGGTCACCAGCTGTGCCGGCGTCGTCCTGATGTCGAGCCTGAGGACGTAGCTCGCGGCGTCGGTGAGGCACAGCCAGTGCACCGCGCCGCCGACGACCAGCGGCCGTCCTCCTCGTAGCAACGATCTGCCATGGAAGTGCGGTGGAGCCCGGAGCTTGGAGTACGTGCCCCATGTGCCGGTCTCCGATGAGAAGGTCTGGGTCTCCACGTAGCTGTGGTCCTCGGCCTCGGACATGACGACGTTCGTCTTGAGCACTTGGAACGGCCGGATGCCGCCGCTGCCACCGCCGTCGCCGAGCAAGATATACGATTGCCATCGATTTTTGACAGCCCACGGTGGTTGCCAGCACTTGTCTGCATCTCGAGGGATCGTTGGCGCGAGAGGGAGCGTCTGGCTGCGGCCAGTGGCCGGGTCGCACACGCGGAGCTCGCCGCACCGGCGGGAAAGTTTAGTCGTCCAGACCAGGAAAAGGCCGTCGCGCCACGCCAGGGGCCTGTGCCACGTGATTCCGCCGTCAGGACGGGGAGGGAAGCCCTCAGCGGCGGAGAGCTGCCTCGCCGTGTCGCGCCGGTGCCGGGCGCGGTGACATCCACCAGGTACATCTCGACCCCTCACCCCAGTGATGTAGCTACCATGGTACCTTTCGAGCATCACCAAGTGGCCGCGCAGGAGAGAGGGGACGAAACGGCCGTCGGCGGCGTGCCGGAGCCGGAGGCGGTGTGGTGGAAGGACTGATCGCCCGCGACGGCGCGGCGCGCGGCGCGGCACGTGGCCGCGCAGCGGACGAGCGTCGCCGGGTCGGAGCGCGCGCCGCGATCTCCAGCACGATGTCTAGCGGGAGAAAGGGATTATGCTGCTGCTCCCGCCGCTTAACTCCCGGCCTGGAGACGTCGCCGTCGCTGCCACTGCAGCCGCCGCCCTCCATGTCCATGGTTTCTTTGATCCAACCCCGAACGAATGAATCGAAACGATGTGGCGGCGGCCGTGGAAGCGAGTTGATGGATGCCACGACGCGCACGGGCTAGCTGGGCCAAAGTGGACACGTATTGGGACTTTAGGCCTACTCTCCTGCCGCAAGTTGGCCTACTCTCCTTAGTTTATTAATTTGTGCCGCGTCTCCGTTCAGGCCGGCCTAATAATAATCGTGAGGACTTTTTTTCCTTTTTCTGTGCCACTTCCATGGCAGCTGGTCGTCCGCCTCGTAGACACTAGGGACGGCTAATTAATTCTCAAAAAAAAAAAAAAAAAAAAAAAAAACTAGGGACGGCTAATTTGCTGTGCCATTTTTTTTTGAGTGAAAATTTGCTGTGTCACGATGGAGCTCAATCAGATTGTCATTTATGCAGATTCGACAAGTACAAAGCTTCATCAACGGCGTCACAAGTAGCCACCATCAGGCGGGATGATATATGAGTCCACAGCAGAAGGCGCACAACGCGTATTTGATTTGATTATTAGCATCTAGAGTCCATTGTGAGGCATGTTTAAAGAACTTCACATGTGACATTTTTTAAAAAATACTCGTTTGGTTCAAAACAACATCAAACAACTCACAAAATTAAGAAGCTATATCAAACAGGGTCTGAAAATAATGCAACCAAGGTTCCCCTTTTTTCTAGGATCCATCATATTGTGCGTGAGCGCGTATTTGCTACTAGTAATTGCTGGGTGAGAATATCTGTCCGATAATGTGATAGTCAGAAGCTTTCAACAATTTCTCCAATAGTATTAACTTTTAGCATGAGCTTATAAAGGTCCGTCTAAATGGAAAATCAATGGTGGTTTTGATCTCTATTAAATAGGATTTCACATAAGCAAAATACTGACATGGTAGCCCAATTAAAGAAAGAAGAGAATAAAAATAGAGAAAATTGTTTCTTAGGAGACAAACCACGTCTTCTCTTTACCTGAGGCACGAAGATGCAACCAGCACTGGCACCCGTTTCTATCTAAATGGGCTGCTTGCTCAGCCCCATCTGCCCTTGCCGATCCTGCTGGCCAACGCCACACACCCCTACCCTGTTCGTCTACTCCACTGCGCTCTCTTGGTGTGGAGCTCGTCTCATCCACAGTGAAGTTTGTCTCATGTGCTTTGGTTGGCAGAGAAGGAGAGGAGGGATAGCATTGGAGGAGGTATAGAGAGAGAGAGAGAGAGAGAGAGAGAGAGAGAGAGTTTCACATTTATTAATAGAAGACATTTGCACTATGAGAGATAGTTTTTAGAGATCATTTTATGCTGATGTAGTAGAAACCGCGTGTAGTTTCAACCATTGGGACTGACCTGATTTGAATAACCCCACATGTCAATCTCATAATTTCAAATCATGCATGAGACTAACTCTTACTCCCTTTGTCACTGAATAAATCAATTCCTAGAATCCGTGCTTAAGTTTGATTAACTTTATTTATAGGAAAGAGTGACAACATATATAACATAAAATGAGCACATTATAAAAATATAAATCTAATGATACTAATTTAATATAATAAATCTCAATGTCCAAGTTTAAAAAGTTTAACTTAGGACGACTCTAAATTTTTTTTTATGGGAGTAATTAAGAGATAACTCTTTTTTCACTGTTCTGTTAATTAAAATATGAAATAATATGCTTAAGGCTAGCTCATATGTCATTAGTGAAGATGCCCTAGAAACAGTTTTGGCTAATAGTTGTAGGTCTCAAATAAATTTCTTCTGAGAATATTTTTTGCGCTCCTTGTAATATGAGGTTTGAGGCATCTCTTTTTGGGGTGTGGTGGTGTGGGGTGGGGGGGGGTGAGGCATCTGTAGTAGTGGCCACCATGACCTTTCGAATGCATTAGAGTATATATTAGGTTTCATTTAGTAGGGCTTTTTACCGGCTCTAGTTCTCTAAAGAAGTCCTACCAAACAGTTTAAGAGGAAGCTCTTTTCAACATAAAATACAGCTGGCTCCTCCAAAACGGCTGTTGCTTTTCTATAGGAGTTCTTAGGCATCTGTAGTAGTGGCCACCATGACCTTTCGAATGCATTAGAGTATACATTAGGTTTCATTTGGTAGGGCTTTTACCGGCTCTAGTTCTCTAAAGAAGTCCTACCAAACAGTTTAAGAAGAAGCTCTTTTCAACATAAAATAGAGCTGGCTCCTCCAAAACGGCTGTTGCTTTACTATAGGAGTTCTTACTCTTTCTGTCAAAGAAAAATACCATTATCTCTTTCCAGGAAGTGAATATATGTCTTAACTTTGACATAGTTATATATATATACAAAATTTACTAGTTTATTAGAGCATCTCCGAGTCTTTCAAGCAAACCTGATAATATTGAAACTAGGATTCAGACATGGGCACAAAGTCGTGATGACAACACTACTAGAACTGAAAGAAATGAGAACTGTAAGAAAAGAACAGTAGCTTAGCTAGAACTGAAGCAATCAAAATGGACTAGTAAATGTTGGAACCCAAGATGACAGATCCATCTCGTATGGAACAAAAGCGGTGTGAAACGGTGACTTCAGATGACGGCCGGAGAACCACTGCACTATTTTCTTGGCTCGGAGGTCCAGCAAGAAGAAACCGTATCCAACACCAGCGTAGACGAGCACGAAGCCACTCCTCTCGGAGAACCAGTGCAGCCGGACACTGAAAGTCTGCGACCAGGCAATGTTCCTGAACCGCAGGAACGCCTCGTACTCCAACACCACCTCTGGCCGCGGCTTCCACTTGGCCGTCGTCGGCTTATTCGTCGCCGTCTGCGCCCAGACGGAGATCTTCTCCCTGTCGGCGACGAGCACCATCAGGCTCCCGCCGGCCGTCGCCGTCGCCAGAAGGTAATCTGTCCACATCATCCAGTTTTTGTTATTGGGGCGAGGAAAGCTCGCCGGGAGCGTCGTGGTGGTAACATGTGCCGCCGGCGTCCTGACGTCGAGCCTGAGGACGTAGCTCGCGGCGTCGGTGAGGCACAGCCAGTGCACCGCGCCGCCGGCCACCAGCGGCCTTCCTCCTCCTGTCTGCAGCAACGTGCTGCCGTGGAAGTGAGGGGCGCGGAGCTTGGCGTACGCGCCCCACGTGCCACTCTCCGATGAGAAGGTCTGGGTCTCCAGGTAACGGTGGTGCTCGGACATCACCAGGTTCGCCTTGAGCACCTGGAACGGCCGGATGATGCCGCCGCTAGCGCCGCCACCGACCTCACCATCGTCGCCGCCGCCAGCGCCGCCGAGCAAGACATACGGTTGCCAACGCTTCTCTGAATCCCTAGCCGCCCACGGGTGTTGCCAACGCTTCTCTGCGTCGCCAGGGAACGTCGGCTCGGGAGGGAGGGTCCGGCTGTGGCCGGTGGCCGGGTCGCACACGCGGAGCTCGTCGCGCCGGCGAGGAACGTCAGTCGTGCGGACAAGGAAAAGGCCGTCGCGCCACGCCAGGGGATGTGCCAAATGATGGACTTGCCGCCATCAGGGTGAGGAGGGAAGCCCTCGGCGGCGGAGAGCAGCCTCGACCTCGCTCCGGTGCCCGGCGCGGCGGTGGCGTCCACCAGGTGCACCTCGAACCCGGTGAGGCAGTTGACGTTGTTGTGCCTCCCGAACGCCACCACGTGGCCGCGCAGGAGAGAGGGGACGAAACGTCCGTCGGCGGCGTGACGGAGCCGGAGGCGGCGGTGGAACGACTGGTCGCCCGCGACGCGGCGGCGCGCGTCCCGGCACGTGGCGGCGCAGCGGACTAGCGTCGCCGGGTCAGAGCGCGCCGCGATCTCGAGCACGATGTCAAGTGGGAGAAAGGGCTTCTGGTGCTGCTCCCGCCGCTCAACTCCCGGCCTGGGTACGCCGCCGCCGCCGCCCTCCATGGTTTTCTTTGATCCAGGCGCGATCGAACGAACGGTTGGGGCGGCGGCCGTGGAAGATCAGGGAGTTTTATCTCCTGAGAGACTCTCGGAGACCAAACGAAAAAGAGATGGATGCCACGACGCGCACGGCCTTGTTGGGCCAGATTAGTGGCCCAAAGCGGACACCTATGGGGACTTTAGGCCCTCGACAATACGCTCTCAAAGTGATGCAAGAGTGTGTTTCGTTTCGGAAGGACTTGAGGTGGGTTGAATCTATTCAGTTTCTACGTCTCGTGTTTGGCTTGATGTTGGCTTGAGGGTTAGAGCGGTTTTGAATTTCTTGTTTGATTTGAGGGATTAGGAGGGTTGAGGTGGATGATGATATTTTATACACCGTTAAAATTTAGATTATAACTAGATTTGTATTTTGCAAGGATACATTTGTACCCATAGCTACCTATGTCTACGTTGGCGAAATGGTAAAGACTAGAGTTAGGGCGGACAAATTAGTAAAATCCTTGCATCGAGTGAGGATTGTTCATTGTTGTCAGCTGTAAATCGACATGCTCTCATAGCAATTCAAGCGCCTTTTGCCGGATGCGCAGGTGATTTTAGGATAATGTTTGGTTGGTACTTAAATAATAGATTATAAGCTATATTTACAAACTGATGATGAATATATTATAAGCTATATTTACAACAAAGTTTAGAAAGTAGCAAGTATATTAATGATATAGGATTCTAAAAAAGCATGATGCGACATAGTTTTTGACAGTGAGGCGTGGCATATCAACAAATAGTAGTCCCTGACCGACGCGAGAAACGCAAGGGGCACAGGTGACGGCGTGCTTGGCGTGATGCGTGATGCGTGATGGGCGGCCGTGTCATTCTGGAACGGCGCCCATACGCAGAATTCTACGTCGTCGGCAAGGGACGTTACACGTTACGGCAAGACGCCACGTAGGTAGCCAAATAGGCTAGCAGATACTCCTACTGTAGCTGTAGGGTCTGGCCTCTTCTCTTCTCCGAGACTGTTCAAAGGCATGGAGCGAGGTCCGAGTCCAGAGTTGCTACTGGCCAAAGGCAATCACTGCTCCAAGATTTCTACAAGCATTTGTACTCCTTTTGCTAGTTATCTTAGGTTTCAACGATTAAACTAAGTCAAACCTTCTAAATTTAAACTAAATTTATAAAAGTTCTATAAACATTTGTATCTTTATTAAAGCATTTTTTTTTATAAAATTATATTTCATTGTCCTGTCTATATATTTACTGAACACCACAAACATTAGTTCCGGAGTAATAAATAGGTTTCGAATTGTTGGCTTAGGGGAGGAGAGCCCATTTCAGATCCTTGCCTCGCCCTTGTGAGCGTATTCGAAAGAAAAAAAAAAAAAAGAGAGGGAGAATATATCGCTGCCATCTCTTCTGCCTGACTCTGGAGATGCTTGGGAGTACAGCGTATTTCTGAGAGGTCGAACTCATCACCACTGGATGGATGATGATCTAGATGAGATGAGGAGCAAAGCAACGCTCGACAGGGAGGCGCTCAGCGGTGATCCTCTCGCCGCACGCTCTGAGATCTCGGGGACCTTTTATTTATGAAGAGATGGATGTGGACGCCCTTGTTAGTGTGCTCCTGCAAGGACTGTCAACATACACCTCCGACAGCATTTTTCAGTAACGCTAATTAACTAACTAATCCGCTTTTCTGAATCTGCATGCTCCATCTCTCGTCTTTTGCCGTTTATGGCAAAAACTAGTACTACGCACTACCTGATCTGCAAATCTCACCCTGCTGCAAATCCAGGCAGGGTTCCTGCTCTGCTCGCAATTTTAATTAACAATGCAGGTGCAACATGAGTGGTGAGTGACAGATCCAGATTTGCTTCCTCAGATCTTCCGGATGCCATCCTTGCCCGTCGCTTTCCCTGAATAGCCGAGCTTCTCAGACGCGACAAAACTGAAACAGGTCGAGAGAGAGATATTCAGCCAGCCAGCCAGCCAGCCAGGGGACTCCCAAGGCCAAAGGGAGATAAAAAAGAAAAATCTCTCCTTTCAATAGAGATCTGCAAGTTGCAGCAGTAGAGAGAGAGCGCTCGTGCCGCAGTCCGTGCATGGTGCGGTAGAGTTCCGGAGAAGGCTGACGGACCCGGGCAGTGCTCCCGTCGTTCTCACTTCACGTGTCGCGGTGTCACCTCGAGCCACCGCCGCTCCCAGCCACACAACCGGACGAGCCGAGCAGATTGCTTTGCTATTCTTCGCCGTCTCAAAATTAGGAGTCGGATCCACGAAGGGAGGAGAGGATCAGAGGAGGGGGGGAAGAAAAGGCTCCTTTTTTATGCTGTCACTGCGTTTGCAGGTGACGCTTTCCCAGGCTCTCCCACCGTCGTAGACGTCGCCTTCGCCTCCACTCCACACACCTCCCTTCTATCTTCGGGGGAGGGCCCTTGCCGCTCTCTTGCTCGCTCTCTTCTGTACCTCCATCTTCCCCCGTCGCTGATCCCCTGCCCGTCCGTTTGTCGCCATTGCCGCGGGTCGTGCCGTGTCAAGGTACGTACCGTCAGCGCTCTTCTCTGTTCGCTTTCTTTTTCTCCTTGCTGTGCTTGAATTGATCTGTTTCCACGGGCTCCGTGCTCCACTGGCTGGCTGCTCATTCTGGATGAGTGGATCCACCTTGGCCATGGGAAGCCGTAGTGGCATAGGCGTGTGGGCAAACTCTTGGTTCCACGAATCTGGGTGAAGCCAACTTTTTTTTCTCTCAAAGGAATCCGATTCCTGAATCTTGTGCGCCTTGTTTAAATTACTGGAGAAATAGAAAAAAGTACAGGAAGAACGTATGTGTGGGATCTTGTATGGTGGAATGGAACCACTCATTTCATGGAACCTTGATTGGTCTTTGGGGGCGAGAATTGATTGATGTGAGCCCATTGTAGTTTGTTGCTGAAGCTATGGGATTCATTCTTCAGACTTCAGTCGTGCAAGTCTTACTCTTACATCTTTTGCACGCGGACATCAACACATTCAGCCTCCTGATTTCTGTCTTCTTATTGATTTGAAGGACATGGCGACGTCGGGAAAGAAATCTCTGAATTCGGTGACCGTGCTGTTCAAATTACCGTATTACACTCATTGGGGGCAGAGTCTCCTGATTGCCGGGTCGGAACCAGCGCTCGGGTCGTGGAATGTCAAGCAAGGAGTGTCCCTGAGTCCAGTCCATCAGGACAGTGAGCTAATCTGGTGTGGGACCATGTCTGTTGCTACTAGCTTCACCTCTGAGTACAAATACTATGTGGTGGATGACCATAAGAATGTTTTGAGATGGGAGGCTGGGGAGAAAAGGAAACTAGTCCTGCCGGAGGGCGTTAAGGACGGGGACGTAATTGAAATCCGTGACTGGTGGCAGGTACTGATCATTTTTATCACTAGTGTGTATTTATGTTCTCTACAGTTAGCACTATGCAGTGAAATAGCATGAATATATGATATGATCTTACAATTTTAGCTGAAATGGGCTGTTTCTATCGCTCTTCTGGATAAGATGTGGGTTGTTGTATATATCATTAGTGTCCTTGCTATATTAGAAGGCTGGTTATGGGGCATTGCTTTTTGCCAGGTTCACACCAAACAAGTTTCTTTGTGCTACGCTTACTAATGGTCTTGTTTGCATTCAGGATGCTTCTGAAGCTCTATTCTTTAGAAGCGCATTCAAGAATGTCATTTTCAATGCTACTGAAGGTGTTAAAAAGGAATCGCAGTCGGTGTCCCTCAACAAAAGTTTGGATCCTGAAGGTATCATTTATACTAAAAATCAATTGAGTGAGCAGGACCAGAGTGTTAAACATGCAAATATTTGAGATTACATGATGAATGTATTGACTGAAAAAGAATTGGTATGGTGTCATGTCTTCACATATTAAATCTATCAAATGAAGTTCTTCCTACTCTAGATGTCTAGAGCGGTCTCTCTCAGATGATTTATGTGTGCTTTTAGGTATTTTATAAGCAAGTTCCCAGATAAGATTATCCTTGGGGTTGGGGCTTGAAAAAAATTGAATTTTTCTTTTGAAAATATGCAGGTTACATGTATTTTTAATAACATGTAAAAGGAAAATAAGAAAAAAAAAGAATGAATTTCTATTTTTGGTGCACAACATGAAGTTATCAGTTTTTTTTGTCTTATATAATACTTTGCCTGAGCAGACATCGTTGTCCAGTTCGTAATTAGCTGCCCTCGGCTCGTATCTGGCTATACTGTAAGTACACTTTAAAGATGTCTTTTACAAACTATGCTTAATTGAGTTAATCAGTAACTTATGTAATTAATTTATACCTGCTTCACTGATAACAAACTTTAGGTCGTCGTCACTGGAAGTAACCCTCAGTTAGGAAGATGGCAAACCCAAGATGGTCTTAAGCTGAGCTATGTTGGAGATTCCTTGTGGAAAGCAAGTTGTGTTTTTTCACGGAAGTCTGAGTTCCCTGTAAAATATCCTTTTGCAAATGCCCTTAATCTTTCATTGGATGTGCCATACCGTATGAATATTTTTTGCCAGTATTCCCCAATACCATCCTTTTAGCTGTTGGCTAATATCATGTCCTTAGATTTTTTTTGTGAGAATGATTGTCCTTAACATCTTTTCCACATACAAATACTGTCAAATCAGTCAAGCAGGACACTCTTCATTGGAGCTTGGCCCAAATAGGGAGGTTAATGTTGATCTATCGTCACCCAAGCAATCCAGATATATTGTGTTATCTGATGGTGCTCTCAGGGTAATGTATCCAATAGTGTTATCTGCAAAGATGCATAGGTTTACTGCAAGAGAACTTTCTAGGAACTTCTTGACCATTTTTTAACTAGAAACCATTGACCATGCTATGATACATTATAGGCAATTAACAGTATTCATTATACATGAACATGTACTTGACATAACAGAAACATGGAACTCCATACTTCGTCTAACAAATCTGAGAATCATTTTGCATCATACACAGCCAACATTGTGTACTAATACTTCATCTGCATTTACCAGGATGCACCATGGAGAGGTGCAGGTGTTGCTGTACCCGTATTTTCAATCAGATCAGATGAGGACCTTGGCGTTGGAGAATTCCTAGATCTTAAACTTCTAGTTGACTGGGCAGTCAATTCAGGCTTCCATCTTGTTCAGCTCCTTCCAATCAACGATACTTCAGTTCATGGGATGTGGTGGGATTCTTATCCATACAGGTACGACTAATATTCAATACCAAAGGTTTCCTGCTCATAATGGTGTTTTTTTTCTTGAAATCGGTGAGCACATTATCTAAAGAGTAGCAATGCCTCTCATGTGTGAATTACAGCTCCCTCTCTGTGTTTGCACTGCACCCCTTGTACTTGAGAGTACAAGCACTTTCAGATGCAATTCCTGCAGATGTTAAGGTATACCTTTGTTATGCTTTCATATTCGTTCACTGTATGTCTTGGCTGTGTTATTTTTATTTCAGTAAATGTTTGAGTGAGTTGTTCCTCACCTCATTTGGTACTCAATTTTAAATTTATTACAGGAAGAAATTCAGCAGGCGAAGAAGCAATTGGATAAAAAGGTTATTGCAGTTGCAGATTGTTGTTGGTTCTTGCAGCTGTTTGACTAATTATCTAATGTTTGGTTATTTCCCTTACTTGAAAATGACCTCTGAATTAGGATGTCGACTACGAGGCAGCATTGTCCACAAAATTGTCGATTGCTAGAAAAATATTCAATGTAGAAAAGGACAAAGTGCTAAACTCCAGTTCTTTCAAGCAGTTCTTATCTGAAAACGAGGTACATTCATTGCCATTTCGTTTATCTTGTGTAATCATGGTAATTGATTTTCTATTCCAAACTGTATTTGATAAGCTTTTCACACTGTGTTGTAATAGGAATGGTTGAAACCATATGCGGCGTTTTGCTTTTTTATGGGACTTTTTGAGACATCTGACCACAGCCAATGGGGTCGGTTTTTCTCAGTTTTCCAAGGAGAAGGTATTGAAAATATTATTCTGATTTGGTACTTGAATCTTCTCAGTCGCTATAGCTTGCTAAGAACATATGCTGTTCTAATTTTTTATGAGAGCACATGTGTAGTATGAGCACTAAGATGGTTTCCTTCTGTAATGTGTTTCAGCTTGACAAACTTATTTCTGAAGGTACTTTACACCATGATGTTATACGTTTTCATTACTATGTTCAGTACCATCTATATATACAAGTAAGTATTGTCATTCTGAGCTGCTCATAGTATTACTCTCATGTATATATTTTTTTTTGACATTATTTTTATTTGCTTTTTAGTTATCGGAGGCAGCAACATATGCAAGAAAGAAAAAAAGGTTATCCTGAAAGGTGATTTACCTATTGGTGTTGATAGGAATAGTGTTGATACTTGGGTATACCCAACCTTGTTTCGCATGAATACCGCTACTGGAGCACCCCCTGATTATTTTGACAAGAATGGACAAAACTGGGGTTTTCCTACATATAACTGGGAGGAGATGTCAAAGGATAACTATGGGTGGTGGCGAGGTCGTCTGACACAGGTTATTTAACACAACAGTCATTGTAGTCATCTTTTCTTTATATTATTCATATACTACTAGCATGTTGCAGATGGCAAAGTACTTCACAGCATACAGGATAGACCACATCTTGGGTTTCTTTAGGATATGGGAGCTTCCAGATCATGCTGCAACAGGTTTAGTTGGGAAGTTTAGACCTTCCATTCCTCTTAGTCAGGTTAGTTTCTGTATCTATTGAGCAAACTGAAATGGGCCAGAGGAATCTTTGGGAGTAGTTTATCGAACTTGTTCTTGACTTTCAGGAGGAGCTTCTAAGTGAAGGTCTATGGGATTTTAATCGAATGAGCCAACCATACATTCGTCAGGGAATTCTAGAGGTTGCTGTGTTTATAATGATGCTCATGTTTCAGATTCTTTTTCATTGAAATTTTAGGCCACAATCGTGAAATTCCTTTTTCTTTTGTCCTCAGGAGACGTTTGGATCCTTTTGGACAGTCATTGCAGCCAATTTTCTAAATGAGTATCAGAAGCAGTGTTATGAGGTAATGCAATGAGTCATATTCTTCATAGAACATATCAGCTACTCAAGAGTAAAATGCAAATTACAATGTAAATATCTTGATGCGATCTCGTTTCTAAAATATGACTAGTTACTTTATCTCACACATTTTTTCTTCTTTGCTTCACTTGCATAGTTTAAAGAAGATTGCAACACAGAGAAAAAGATTATTTCAAAGATTAAAACAAGTGCTGAAAAGTCACTGTGGCTAGAGAAAGAAGACAGTATCCGCCGTGGCCTTTTTGATTTACTACAGGTAATTTGGGTCTTCGGTTGTGATTTAATTTCATTGTTGCTGACACACTATTCTCCACTTTATGACTTCTAAGATATCCAGCTCCTTTCTGATTTGGTTTAAGTACTGTTTTTGTGCAGAATATTGTCCTTATCAGAGATCCAGAGGACTCCACAAAATTTTATCCCCGTTTCAACCTGGAAGATACGTCAAGTTTTAGGGACCTAGATGAACACAGGTAATGTTAATGGTTCTAAACTATAGTTCTTCTATTCCCCATTTCAAGTTTGAGGGGATTTGATCTACCCACTTGTGATTAAATCTGTAAATTTGCTTCAGTCTAAAAATTAACATTGTGTAACAGTGTAAGGGCATTTGCCTATTTTACTTTGTTATCGACATCTCTTTGGGTACCCTTCTACCCAGAAAATGAAACTAGTGTATTGGTACCTTGCATTTGTTCTCAAGAAAACAAAATTAGGGTGCACCACCTTTTAGGCTTTGCAATGTGTTTCTAATGAATCTGTGTTCATGAATATTTCATCCTCTCATGGGATATCATTTTACAGCAAAAATGTCCTCAGAAGATTGTACTATGACTATTATTTTTCTCGCCAAGAAGATCTCTGGCGTCAAAATGCCCTGAAGACCTTGCCTGCCCTGTTGAACTCGTCAGATATGTTGGCATGTGGAGAGGACCTTGGCCTTATCCCTGCTTGTGTTCACCCTGTATGATCCCTTCTCCAGACATGCAAAGTTGTTAACCAACCCACTGGTTTTTACTCACTGTTAATAATAATAATGAAAACTTCTATACAGGTCATGCAAGAACTGGGGTTGATTGGATTGCGTATCCAAAGAATGCCTAGTGAACCAAACACGGAATTTGGTATTCCTTCTCAGTATAGCTATATGACGGTGTGTTCCAATCCATTTATTACAGTATTACGCTCAGATAAATTGGAAGTATAATGAAAAGAGTGTTCTGATTGAAAATGACACTGGGATTCAGAGAGGCTATCTTGATTTGATGATGATCAATTTTTTGATGTTTCAGGTTTGTGCTCCCTCATGTCATGATTGCTCTACATTACGTGCCTGGTGGGAAGAAGATGAAGGAAGAAGAAATCGTTTCTACAAGACTGTAGTTGGCAGTGATGACGAGCCCCCGTCTCGTTGCACCCCGGAAGTAGTGCACTTCATTGTTCAGCAGCATTTTGACTCTCCATCAATGTGGGCGATCTTTCCACTTCAGGTGTGAAACTTGAACTTCAATCATAGATGAAGGATTTCTTGTCTAAAATAAGCTGATGAGTCTACTTTGGGTTTGCCATTTTTCAGGACCTTCTTGCACTGAAAGACAAGTACACCACAAGACCAGCACCAGAGGAAACAATCAATGACCCCACTAACCCAAAGCACTATTGGAGATTCCGTAAGTCAAGGCGTTTCAATAAGAAAATTATTTTAAGGTTACTCTTGAAATGTAGCTTTCTTTTTAGGAAAAGCCTCCCATTTTGCCATATTTTGATTGTTACATGGTTTGGTACTCATGAAGTCATGATGATAGATGAGTTGCATGATGTACCTGCTGCCTGAAACTTAAACAGTTCAGCATATGCGTTTGCTGCTATCTACTTAACCATTTGATCTAGGATCATCAATAGTGGTGGCACAGTAGCTGAATTTAATATTTGGAGCATTATGTAATGCTAGCCTGTCAAATTTGAATGATTGAATAAACAACACCAAACTTTTAGGATACCATCATTCTCATATGGGCCATTGGCATAGCTTTCTAAGCTAAAGTGGTATCTCTCAAGCTCCACGTGTGAATTTGCACTCCTTCTGTGAACTTATCCAGAAAAGGCAATTCTTTTCCTTAGATCTAACTTCTCCCCGACATTTTCAGGTGTCCATGTGACGTTGGAGTCTCTGTTGGATGACAAGGACATCCAAGCAACCATCAAGGACCTTGTTACAAGTAGTGGGAGGTCCTTCCCTGGAAAGAAGGTGGAAGGTGCCGACGAAAGTGGAGAGAAGCTATCTAAGGTGCAGTTGAATGGTAAAGCTTAGGAATGGCTTGCAAGAACAGCTGAAAGCGACCGCAGCTACAAGTAAATAGAATAAGGTGACAGATTGCATTACCATGTCGATGCGGGTGATGTTGCTGCTAGGAAATTCGTACCCCCGTGAAGTTCTTTGAACTCTGGAAATAAGAAGTATCAAGGTAGCGAGTGAAATTATTCATCTCGTGTCTGTTCTCATTCTTAAATTTTCTTTGACAACCCAGTTATTTCTTGCTGGCAAATTTCTGCTTGAGCCTGATTGAAGCCATTGAAATGGCCTCTTCTGCAGTTTGTGTTGTCCTAATCAACCAAAATCGGTGGTGCGTCGCGTGTGAATAAATGCTACTAGCTCTTTCAGTTATTTAATTTTATCTGTCTTTGAGAATAGATTCTAGGGGTGTTCGGCTGGTGGAATAATAAGCCTACCGATAAAACAAGTCGGCTGGTTTGTGTAAGAGAAAAAATACTGTTTGAATGGCTGATGAGTCCGGCTGATTAGACAAGCGAACAGGGCCAGATCTGTTCTAGATTTGTGTTACACTAGAACTGGAACTCGTAGTGGGGACAGTTCCATTTATTTTGGTACTACTAGTACTAAACAAAGGAAAAGGTCACTCCAACTGCTTTCCCTCGTAGCCTCTACTTTTTTGAGCTTGTTTATTTAGCCAAATGCCAATTCACAAGAACATTAGGTTTTCCTTGGTATTGATGTGATGGCCCAAAAAAAAAAGTGTTGGTTACACCAAATGCCAATTCATAAACACATTATTAGCAGCAACCCCTTTAATTGATGCTGTGTCCTGTGGGTGTGAAGGTTTCTTCCATGATTTCCAACTGTGGTTGGACACTGTCATCTGAAAGGACAACTCTGTTTCTCGCCTCTGCAATTAGTATGCCCCTTTGCCCTAGCTAGCATTGAATGATTGAAAAGGGCAAGCAACTGAACAAATGGGCTTGACCAGCAGCTCCCTGGCATTTCAGGCCACTCTTCTTCTAGAATCGAGAAGTTTTGAAGAGTTTGTTTTCCCCGGCAAGAAGTCTAAAGATTTTTTTTCCCTTTTAGAGATGGGAATGGAAGTCTTAATTTTTATTTTTCTTTCGGCCACAAGTCTAAAGCAGAGATATTTGAAGTTGAATGGGAATTGAAGGGACAGAAAGCAGAGATATTTGAAGCTGAATGGGAATTGAAGGGACAGACTGGAACGTGCCATTCGCAATCAGTACTAATCTGTACTCTTGCAACCTCCATGAAGTCTCGTGGTGGTACGATGCAGCACATGTGTAATGCTGTCCTGAAAAGCTCCGAAAAGGCCTGGGCAGCTGATTACCTCGCCGAAATTTCTCAGATGCAACTGCAAAAAAGTTTATAAAACACACCTGGTGTGCTTTGCCTGCTTTAACGACGTCGCTTTACAACACCAAACCCACTGTAATATAATATAATCACTTAATTAGTGGTTACAATTTCCACCTCCTTTTTTTTGCTGTACTGTTTCTTCGAGCAGATAGAGTCATCTGACACTGATAGCACCGACCTTGGAGTCTTGGACCGCAGTAACCGAACCGCAAAGACGAAATTCAGTAGATACTGACTGAAAGCACAGTAACTGAAAACAAAGATCATGCCATTCAGTCAGCACCACCACTGCTCATCCAAAAAAAAGCACCGGCTTGTTTGATCTGTCTTTCAGGGTTTCCAAATAAAATTCGGTGCCAACACCACCACTGAATTTGGAGTTGGACGAGGAGGAAAGCGAGTTCCTCTTGTCTGCCACCTCTCTCTCTCTCTTTCTCTCTCTCGTCTTTCTAGAGGCAGTTGATGCTGGGCATCCACTGCTTTTCCTCAAAAAGAAGACGTGGTTAACCTTTTTTCTGCCGTTACTCATTCACTAAGATCGAGCATGATCACGTTCTAGATTCTGGAATATAATAATGAATGCCGCAATTCTCATGGTGTAGGTTGAATTAAGAGCAAAGTAAGCATCCTACCTCACCAACTAAATAAACCATCAGTTTGATTAGAATTTCGTATCATCATCATCATGCTGCCAGTCAACGTTACAGGAGCCCAAGAATTTCTAAAATATTCGTGAAATGGCTGTACAAGGAAGACCAAGGGGGTAAAAATACATACTATTACATCCGTATGTGTCGTCGGCACGGCAATGATTCTGCCTTTTGCCGTCGTCGTGTATCATCTTGTAATTTGTGAGCATGGGATTGCGATGAACTCGACCAAGGGATTGCGTGGTGGGTGGATTCATGGGTACCCGGTGGCCAGGCAGTCCTCCCAGAACTTGCGGTCCTCCTCCTGCCGCTCCGCCGCGCGCTTCGATCCTCGGCGGCCTCCGGCGCCGGTGGGAGAGGAAGCACCGTGATCACGCTGCCGCGGGCCCCGGCCACCGCCATCTGATCCCACCAGGCGCCGCTCCGGCTCCCCGCCTTGTCCCTCCCTCCTCCTCGTCGCCGGCAGCCTCGTCTTGTTCTTGGTAGCTGCTGTATTGCCCACCCTCTACGCAGCTGCTGCACCCGTCGTCGTCGTCGTCGTCGTCCATCTCCTCCCCATCGTCTTCGTGGCAGCACGCACTGCTGCCGCAAGAGAAGGAGGAGGATGAGGAGGAGGAGTCGGTCGCCGCCGCGCCCGCGCCGTGCGCGCGCGGGTGCGGGTGCGGGTGCGGGCACGACTCCGCGACGCTCTCGCTGTCGCTGTACTCCATGTCGTCGTCGTCGGCCACGGCGTCGACGCGGGGCCTCGGGAGCAGCGCCAACGGCGGGTGCACGGCGGAAGCCATGGCAGGCGGCGGGCGCGGGCTGCGGTGCGGAGCGGTGGCCGTGGCGAGACTGACATGGACAGACACCGCCAGCTATTTATAGCTGACCACGCGCCGAATTCTCGCCAAGCGGACGACGACTGCAAATTAAAATATGGTCGTCCTACTAGTACCATTTTTCCTTCCTTTAATAAAAAGAAAAGATGCTTTGCAGGAACTTTGCCAAAACGCTCAAATATATTATGATTTCCCTATTGATATCTATCTCACCTTGTCATAAATAAACTAATCGAACGGCGAAACTGACAATTATTGGTCCTAATAACACAACTTGTTTGCTCAAATACTCACCATTGATTATATATGAATTCACCATGATTCAATTATATGAGTTATTTATTGGTTAGGTTTCTAGTGGTAAAACCCGCCGGTCGACTTTGCCACCACGTGTGTTTGTAATTTTGGCAACAAGACAACTGAATCACGGTGAAGTCATATATAATCAATCTTACAAAAAGTATGTTTTTTCGCCTGCGTTCAGCATCTGTACCACTGTGTTTTGAAAAGAAAAAAAGAAATCACCACTCAACTGCTCACTTGCCTAAATAAATACGCCAAATAATCAAATAAACCACCTACAGTATATAGCTGGAGTAGGCCTACTCAGTAGAGGAGCATTAATTCAGGAGAAGTTTCAAAGATAAAAAAGAAAATCCCTAAAGAGTATTATTCTCGCCTTTTAAGAAGTTATTACATATTTTTATTTTTAATTAAATATATAATATTAATATTTATGGTACATAATTACCATTACCGATGAATCGTTGACTACAATTTTTATAATAAACTTATTTTGAAATGTAAATGTTTGTTATTATTTTTATTGATCAATAATTATAAAAATATTAACTAGCACAGATCATTTTTTTTTTATTGACAGGGGCAGTACTATTCACAGCAAGAAACACGCTCACCTAGCCTCGGAAGTTTTCATGTGAGGTGAGGATCGTCGGTCGGCGTGCAGACTATGACGTACGCACGACCTCTAAAACGACTGAAACACATGGATTCTATTCTATGTGTTCTAGAAACGGTAGTTTGACTAGCTCGATTTTGTTGCAAAAGGTCAGTCACGCGGTATGTTATTACGTTGGGTGAAAGTGGCATCAGTCGTCCCACGCCATCCAAAGCTCCAAATAAAAAAGTAAAGAAATAATAATCGTGTGGAAGTGATAGCTCTCTATCTTTACAGAATTCAATGGTACTATGGTAGTACGTGTTTACTCGGACAAGGTTTAGTCAGAATTTAAAAACTACAAACATCAATAAAAATTAAATTATTTAGCTTGAAAGTATGTGTGAGCTACTCCCTCCGTCTCTAAATAAGTATCATCGTGAGATACGTGTCACGAGTTTGACTTGATTTGTAGAAAATACGTGCAATATTTATATCTCCAAATAATTTTGTTAAAAAACTAGATCCAAAGATCTTTCCGATGATACCAATTATGATATTAATTGATAATATTTATTATTTATTAAAATTATCGGTATTTATTTCTCAAGAAGCGAAGCGACACTTATTTAGGGATAGAAAAGAGTATATATATATAAACTTGTATTCAAAATATTTGTGAAATCCCATAAATTCAAAGGACTTTTTTTTCAAAAACATTGTTTAAAAGATCAAATGTCTCAAATATACTTATGCCGGTAAAGGCTACATAGTAAACTTTATTTCCTCAAGACAAGTAGAAGAAGAAAAAACAATTGATAAGAGTCCATATTTAAGATAAGTAGAGAGGAATTTTTGTTTTTATCTTATAATATATTAAAACAAGAGACACATATTTCGTATACGAAACATAAGGCACTTGAAGTAGTGAACCTAATTGTTTTTTGTTCAGTATGTATTAACAAAAATTTATTCAAACAGAGGAGCTTGAAGGCGCAGTAGCGAAGCTAGAGTAGAAATGGAAGGGGACCGCTGGGGTGCATCAGCCTTGTGTTGTGTGCGCCTAGTTTTTCTTGAATAAGGTGTGCATACATGATGAACTTTTGATCATGAGTATGGGTAATTTGATTAATACTATTTACATTTATATCTCCAAATCAGTTTGTTACGAAAGAATATTTCATAATCAATCTATGCATATTTATTTTGTATGTAAATGTTTGTATTTTTTTGGCGTAAATTTGGTTAAACTTTAAAAGATTTGCTTTCTTGAAATGCGAAAATTGCATTCTTAATACTTATTCATTCCTTGCGAAAGAAAGAAACTAAAAAGATTGTTTGACTTTGTTCGACGTGGGTTTGGAATTAATATGCAGATGTACAGGCAAGCAAGGCACACAAGGCAAGCAGCAAACTCCAAAAAGGAAGGAAACAAAGGATCTTTTTGTCAAAAGAAAAGGAAAAAAGAAAAGAAAGAAAAGCCAAGCAGCGGCAGCGCTAGGGCCGGGCCAGACCTACTACTAGCTGACCTGACTAGCGGTGCGGCCTGAGCGTGTCTGCGCCGGCTTTGATCTAGAAGCGCTGACCCAACCCAATGCAAGAGAGGCCGGCGAGCTAGTAGAACCCCTAGCTTCTAGAAGGTAGCTTTTTTTCCCCCAATTTTGTCATCGATCAGCTGGTGGC
>JADLZL010005465.1:0-10000 GCA_015844335.1 Chrysopogon serrulatus | reverse complement strand
TAATGTCCGCATCGTCGACAGATCCCCATCACATGATGCAGGACGCGGCCAGGACCTGTCGTCAACAGTGGAGATATCTTCAGATGGATGATGACAGCTTAAAAAACGCTCTCAGTTAGTTTATTACAAGGTTCACATCCACCCATTTCCAATAGATTTTCTCTAGTTTAATTTTTAATTTGTTATTGCTAGCTGCTGGGGGAAATTCACACCAGAACACTTTGAGCAAATACAGTATTCTCGTTGTGGCTTGCGCGTACTACGAGCCAGCGCCACCAAAATGCACAAACGTCCGCCACATTAAACACGATGCAACTGCTTATTAGCTACACAATGAATTATTCTCTTGATATTGTGTTTTTAGATAGTATAGATGTTAATATATTCTTTAACAAAACTTCATAATTTAAAAGACCTGTGATTTTGTTGAAGCAGATTTTGATCACACAACAGTTATCGCTTGATCTTCAGCTTAGGCTAGTTTCTGCATCCGCCCACGGGCACCTAGCTGAAACCGTTTTGGCTAGGCCGGTTTTTCATATTGCCGCATAGTCACCGGCACAAACCGTTCTGGACTGGACAGGTTTTATCTAAACTTTGCAATTTTGGTCTAAATTTGATCCTTTGTTTTTTCCCCCTCTAGCCTGAATTTTGACTTGCCAAGCTTACATCATATTTCCCCCTGCAACAGATTTGAAGCGGGTAGAGCATGCAGCGATCGAGAACACACGATAATGAAGCGCAATCGAAATGATAATCCGACTAGTCTGTATTTTACCATAAAAAAATTGATATTAATCCGAACGATACGCTAAGATTCGCTCTCTATATAGTATACTGTTGCGGCGATCCAGAGGCCACGACTTTTGAAGTTTTGATTTGATGTAACATGCATGTGTACAGTAGTAGCATCTTTAGTTTTTATTTTTTTATTACATTTATATATTTGTGTTATATATAATAAATAGCCAGGCGCTGGAGTATGCATGAACTGCCCAGGCAATCAAGGCCTTGTTTAGTTCCACGTGAATTTTTTAGGAGAGAGATTGTAAAGTCCTGTAGCACTTCGTTTTTATTTGGTAAATATTGTCCAATTGTGGCCCAACTAGGTTCAAAAGATTCGTCTCGTGATTTACAACAAAACTATGTAATTAGTTATTTTTTTATTTATATTTAATACTCTTTACATGCGGCAACAAATTTGTGAGAGGAGAGAGATTGTAAAGTCCAGAAGCATTTCGTTTGTTTGTGGTAAATATTGTCCAATCGTGGCCCAACTAGGCTCAAAAAGATTCGTCTCGTGATTTACAACCAAACTGTGCAATTAGTTATTTTTTTTTTATTTATATTTAATACTATTTACATGTGGGAAATAATTGATGTGATGGAGAGAGAGTGGAAAAACTTGGAAGTTGGAGGGAAAGTTGGGTGGAACTAAACAAGGCCCAATAATGGAATGCAATGCAAGTGGCCATATGCATGAATGCATGATCGACGAGCTGGTGGGGTCGCCCAGGATATATGTGGCGTCGCGTCGGTGCCTGATGAGTAGTCTGCCCTCTGCCGGCGCCGCCCAGCTAGGCTATAGCCACATGTAAACACACGGCACGCCTGCGGCACTGTACACCTCGATCGTGTGGCAGCTAGCAGATCCGGCTGGCAGTGGCAGGGAGGCCGAGAGGGATCGGAGGCGCACCACTACTTTAAAAGCCGGCCGACGCCCTGCTCGCCGGTCGCCGCCGCAACTGGATCTCCATCACTACTAGTACTTTATAAAAGCTAGCTAGCTGTTCATCGGTCGATCAGGTGATCGATCGGATCGAGTAGCACGGCGGCGGAGCTAGCTAGCTAGCTGCTTTTATCTGAAGAGAAGATGTTCTTCAGAGCAGTGCAGCTCGCCCTCAGGTATATTTATGCATATATATGAGCGAGTCTGATCGACCTCAACCTCTGTATTGTTTGCTCTTGTTTACATTGGATTATTTCAGTTCGTTGCGACTCACTTAATAAATAATAACAGCGGTGTGTGTGGATTTTATCTATCGCAGGCAGGGAAATAGCCGAGCTGGGGCGGCGGCGGCCCTGCTTCCCGCCGTCGGCACCGCCGCCGGCCGCTTATTCTCCACGGCCGCAGCAGATGACTCGTCGCAAAGGCTGGCCGGGAAGGTGGCGCTCATCACGGGCGCCGCGAGCGGCATCGGCGCGGCGACGGCGCGGGAGTTCGTCCGCCACGGCGCCAAGCTGGTCCTAGCAGACGTCCAGGACGACCAGGGCCACGCGCTGGCCGCCGAGCTGGGCGCCTCCGCAGCCTGCTACACCCGCTGCGACGTCACGGACGAGGCCCAGGTGTCCGCCGCCGTGGACCTGGCCGTGGCGCGGCACGGCGCGCTCGACGTCGCCTTCTGGAACGCCGGGATCGTGGGGTCCCTGGACCGCCCGGCGCTGGCCGCGCTGGACCTCGCCGACTTCGACCGCGTCATGGCGGTGAACGCGCGTGGCGTGATGGCCGGGGTCAAGCACGCCGCGAGGGTCATGGCGCCGCGCCGCCGGGGAAGCATCATCTGCACCGCCAGCATCGCCGGCGTGCTCGGCTCCGTCACGCCCCACCCGTACAGCGTCTCCAAGGCGGCCGTGGTGGGCCTCGTGCGCGCCGTCGCCGGGGAGCTCGCGCGCTCCGGCGTGCGCGTCAACGCCATCTCGCCCAACTACATCGCCACGCCGCTCGTCATGCGTATCCTCCAGGAGTGGTACCCGGAGCGCACCGCCGACGAGCACAGGCTCATCGTGGAGAAGAGCATCAACGAGATGGAGGGCGTGGTGCTCGAGCCGGAGGACATCGCCAGGGCGGCGCTGTACCTGGCCTCCGATGAGTCCAAGTACGTCAACGGCCACAACCTCGTCGTCGACGGCGGGTACACGGTGGGGAAGGTGCCCAACATGCCGCCACCTGCGCAGCAGTGAGCACGGGCAGTGCGGCTTCCTTCATTGGCGTCTTCTTTTCGTGAACACACACACACAAAAAAATTGAATAAGGCTGTCCCTTGCGTATGTTATGCTTTGTACCGGAACAAAAACCCAGCAGCAAGCTTTCGCCATTCTCTCGATCGTTTCTTCAGCATTTCAATTGAATCTCCGTATCACACCATTTGTTGCTTTAACTATCTTCCAATTAATTAATCCCACCGGACTACGAATTTACACTTTTATCATGCATGATGTCTTTTCTTTCGTCATTACAAGCGTTTGAGATAAGAGAGACAAGAAAAGGTACTAATGATCCATGCATGCAGTTAGTCTCCAACTAGCTTTCTCAGGGGATCCATCATACTACTAGTTTATTCGTTTCATTTCTAGCAAGGAGGGAGGCAATTTTCAATGAATAGCAACTTGATGTTGTTTAGGGTCCCCTAAGAGAAATAATTGTTGTACAAGTTATTATACCAATGACAATAGTTACCCATGAAAAACTCCAGCCACAAAGTAACACAATTTCATATAAAATGGATAGTCACTCCAAATTGCAATAAATCAACTTTTAGAGTTATGTTGCATAGGACCCTGCCGCCTAGTACATCATAGCATATGACGTGGGAGGATATGGTCACGTGTGGCCTCATGGTGCCATACGTGCGACACATGAAGCACATGGGGCGTGTTTGCTTGTCAGCCACAGCCTGCCATCGCCACAGACTCCACGCCACAGTTTGTGGCGAGCTTTTTGGCCGCCACACCCGCCACGAAACAGTGCACACAGAAACTGGTGGCCGCCTTCACTTAAGCAGGAACCAAACAGCAGCCTTTTGGAGTGCGGCGTGCCACACTGTGGCGAGGCGAGCTGCGGCCGTAAACCAAACACGCCCATGGTCCGCCACGTGTGCGCACAGCGTGAAGAAAAAACTGAAGCAGGAGTCTCGTGTGCATCTTGCCAAAATTGGAACATCAGAGCACATGTTCTGAGTGATTTCATCTCTTCCCGATTGGGGATTTGCTTCAAGTCACCACCTCGGCTGAATTGAGGCAAATAGTTGTAGCAACAGCGACTGTACGGTCAAAATCAGGCGGGCGCGTGCACTGACTCGTATATATACGTACGTACTCCTATTGCGTTGCAAGGTCACAAAATAAAATGAAAACCCCAAACACGAGGCAAGGCAGAAGAACAAAGAGGCCCATGTGGATCTACTGAGCGGGCCGCTTTGGAACAATTCAGCCCACGGACGCCTGTGATGCGAGAGGGCGCGGCGCGGAGCCGGAGCAGCAGCGCGGACGCTATTAGTTGTTTAGCACCACCTCGGAAGCGCAGCTGCGCAGAAACCAGCTTATAGTCGCGAGCGCAGCAGCCGCTTCGTCTCTTCGGAGACATCCGATAAAATTGGAACGATACAGAGAAGATTAGCATGGCCCCTGCGCAAGGATGACACGCACAAATCGAGAAATGGTCCAAATTTTTTTGAGATTTTGCGCACCGGTCCCTGGCTGCTTACTGATAGGTCCTCCTGGTCTTTCGATGTGTTGCAAACAGACCCTTGAGTTTTGCGGACCGGTCCCTGCTGCTTACAGATACGTCTTCCTGGACCTTGGATGGTTACAAATAGGTCCTTCAGGCTTGCAGGCTTTTTAGTGGTCTTATTACAGTTTGGTCCCTATTCATGCCTTCAATGAACTGGTTCTTCACTCGCTCGCTATCTAGTACTATCATCATCGAGTTAGGCCTGAATAACATTGTGTTCTTTAAAACAAACTATATATATATATAGTTGTGTTTATGTTCTTTTGTACACGTATATCCTCTCGGTTGTGTTTCAATCGTCTTTCAATGGTTGTAGTTAGGCTCAAGTGTGATAAAAAAAAAAGAGACTCATTAACTGCAAGCACTTTACGTGTATTCATTAGATTTTGGCTAGTGTCGTTCGAAAGAGGAAACCATCGTGTATTCATATAGGTTACGGCCAGTCCAAACGGAGAAGAAAATCCTGAGCCAGTTATTAATGTAAAAAAAAAAATACCCGAGCAGTTTTTGCTTTTCGAGATTTTTTTTGTTGATAATGGATTAATAAAAGAAAGCAATGCGTCATGCCGTTTTACATTTTCCACATACTTGCATCTTTCTTTATAGCACGTGGGGTCCTCTAAATGAAAATTTTGAGCTACATCTACATGTTATAATTTGTCAATCAAATAAAAGAACACTTACCAACTTAGCGTTAGCTTGGTTGATTAAACTGTTCTCCTAGGTTTAAATCCTCAGCTTGGGACTTAAATGCTGTTATTTGTTCATTGTTGGTAATGTGTTCGTCAATGGAAAGACGCTTATAGTGAATTTTTCGATAATCTTGAGACCTGCTGGCTCAGGTATTAGGAGTCGCTAATAGGTAGGACGGAGGCATGTGTGTTCATAGTGGTGAGTACACTGTGTTATAATGTGTTTCGGGAAAAAAAAAAAAATTATACGGAGTATATGCAATTCAAGCAAGCTACGTGTACAAAGGATGAGAATTCATCCTTGTGCAAGCAATCATGTAGCAATATTTGGTTCCAGTTTTGTTAACACCAAACCACTCCTAGTATTGGTTGTGGCACATCAAGATTATATATGGAAAGGTTATAATACTATGTAAATAGTGACAGTGTAAAATTAAGGCCCTTTGTATATATAATATATAGTTGGTTGAAGATAACAAATTATATCAAAATTTGTATAATTTGATGACGCCTGCAACATTATAGTTGTCATTTTATTGGGTCAAAATATATTCATTCCAAGCTACCAGATTTAAAATTCGATTTTCTAAACTTTTCAAACAAACACGATGTTGACATGATCTTTATATACCAAAGTTGTACCCCTCCCCACCCCACCCCCTCTCGCCGTACTACTTTGTACTCCTATACCTACTAGTGGAAAAGAATTTGATTTAAGATTAGTGTTGACATAGTCCATCTCTACTACATATACAGTAGTATAAGCGCTTTCGTCATAGACATGGTAATGAAACAGAGGAGATAGCCGATAGCAGGGATCTGGAGCGGGTTGACTTGTCTCGCCCCCACCCAGTGACCCAATGACACGTCCGCGCCGTGCAGTGCCTTGCGATCGCCTTGAATGCTGCTGCGTGTGCGTGGTGGCCGTTACGTTGGGCAAGCTCAGGACTCCACAGCTACTGTAGGCGCTAGCAGAGCAGAGGTAGCTACTCCGACGACCCAGGGGCCAGGGCGCTGTTGCAGCATGTTCCGAGCCGTGCAGCGTCTTGTCAGGCCCAGCGGGAGGACACGAGCCGACCCAGCCGCAACGCCCGCCGCCTTCTTCCTCACTCGCTTCTTCTCCGCGGCGACCGCGCCGCCACCGCCACCGCCACAGAGGTACCTAGTTCTCCATCTCTCACTGAGCTGAGCTTGATCGCACTAGCAGTACTGCAGTAGCCATCCACCTCATGGAACTGGAATCATCCTTCATCTGATCCATCGCATCGCCATCGCACGCTCATCTTTGATTTCTTCGTCCGTCGCTACTCCGCGCGGGCTAGGCTGGCTGGAAAGGTGGCGCTCATCACCGGCGGCGCGAGCGGCATCGGCAGGGCGACGGCGGCGGAGTTCGTCCGGCACGGCGCCAAGGTCATCCTCGCCGACATCCAGGACGACCTGGGCCACGCCGTCGCCGCGGAGCTGGGCGGCCCTGACCCAGACACCACCGAGGCCTCCGTCCACTACACCCGCTGCGACGTGGCCGACGAGGCGCAGGTCGCGGCGGCGGTGGACCTGGCCGTGGCGCTCCACGGCCGCCTCGACGTGATGTTCAGCAACGCCGGGGTCAGCGGCAGCCTGGCGCCCGTTCACGTGGCCGAGCTGGACCTCGCCAACTTCGACCGCGTCATGGCGGTCAACGCCCGCGCGACGGTGGCGGCCGTCAAGCACGCGGCGCGCGTCATGGTGCCCGCCGCGCGGGGCGTCATCTGCACCGCCAGCACCGCCGGGGTGCTGGGCGGCGTCGCGTTCCCGCCCTACAGCGTCTCCAAGGCCGCCATGTTAGGCCTCGTGCGCGCCGTCGCCGGGGAGCTCGCGCGCTCCGGCGTCCGGGTCAACGCCATCTCGCCCAACTACATCCCCACGCCGCTCGTCATGGGCGCCATGGCCGAGTGGTTCCCCGGGGTCGCCGCCGAGGAGCGCAGGCGGATCGTGGAGAAGGAGATGAACGAGATGGACGGCCCCGTGCTCGAGGTGGAGGACGTGGCGAGGGCGGCGCTGTACCTGGCGTCCGATGAGTCCAAGTATGTGAATGGCCACAACCTCGTCGTTGACGGCGGCTTCACCGTGGGGAAGGTGCCCAACATGCCGCCACTTGGACACTGAGCAGTAGTGTTGAGACTTGAGATTATGGTGTTTGTTCAGTCCATTTCATGTTCCACATCTTTCGTATTGAATAAATGTTATGGCTGGTCAAACAAGTTGAGATTTGGAGGAAGTTGAAACAAGCAAGTTGAATACTTGCTTTCATGAGTGGTAGTATATATGATGTGCAAATACATGGCACAAAAGTACTATGTTTTTGAGTTGAACACAAACACCACACTCAAAAGTATGTTTTTGAGTTGAACACAAACACCATAGAGTTAGGATAGTATGTCCGACAGGGTGGGTCCTCATCTCTATTGGTCACGTCGTAATTGGTGGAATCCTGAAGGTATGACTTCCGTATCCTGATCTGCAGTTGATATCACACAAATGCAGAGCTTTGCTAAAAAGGAAAAAAAAAATCACACAACTGTAAAGGATCTCGTATGATCTGCACAGATCCATAGGCACTTCATTATTGGTAGTAGGCAGTCAACTGATGCACGAAACAGTCAACGACTTGGCCTCGCTTTGTTCACTGTGTACCCACCGTCGACGACCAGATTGTGCCCGTTCACGTACTTGGCCTCGTCGGACGCCAGATAGAGCGCCGCCCTGGCGACGTCCGCCGCCTCCAGCACGGGCCCCACCATCTCGTTCAACTCCCTCTCGAAGATCCGCCGGTGCTCCTCGACGCTCCTCTCGGGGAACCACTGCGCCGCGACAGCCATCGCCAGCGGCGTCGGGATGGCGTGCGGGGAGATGGCGTTGACGCGCACCCCCGAGCGCGCCACACTCCGCGGCCGCAGCGCGCACCAGGCCGAGGACCGCCGCCTTGGAGACGCTGTACGCGGGCGGTGCCACGCTGCCCAGCACGCCGGAGGTGCTGCCGGTGCAGATGATGCTGCCGGCGCGGCGCGGGACCATGACGCGCGCGGCGTGCTTCACCCCCGCCAGCACGCCCCGGGCGTTGACGGCCATGACGCGGTCGAAGTCACCTAGGTCCATGGCGCCCAGCGGAGGCGGCACCATGTCGCCGCTGATGCCGGCGTTGTTGAACATCACGTCGAGCCGGCCGTGGAGCTGGACGGCGAGGTCGACGGCCGCCGCGACCTGCGCCTCGTCCGTGACGTCGCAGCGGGCGTAGCGCGCCGCGTCGGCGCCCAGCTCCGCCGCGACGGCGTGGCCGAGGTCGTCCTGGACGTCGGCGATGATGACCCTCGCCCCCGTTCCTGACGAACTCGATGGCCGTGGCCTTCCCGATGCCGCTCGCACCGCCGGTGATCACTGCCACCATTCCGGTCAACCTACAACCCAACTCCATGCATTCCCAATCACGCCAAAGCAAAGATAATACAGCACTACAGTATGGCTCAGCATACGTCACATAGCTACCACTACTAGGCTAGCTACTACTACTATACTCCCTCCACATTTTGGTCATGAGAAGAAGTCAATTAATCGTAATAGGTTTTAATCATAATTAAGTTTTGTATACTATACATTATCATTATTTGATAGAAAATCAATATCATCACATAGGCACTTTGAATAAAGTCTACTGATACAATTTTTTATATCCTAAACTTGTATATAATTTGAATAATTGTTAACAAAAGTTTATATATATATATATATTGACTTTTTCTCATATGAAATGTGAGTATCATTTTAGAGAAGACCGAGGAAGTATGCATACTCACATATGTACTTAATTAGCAAGTAGTAATTGTGCACGCGAAGAGAAAGTGAGAACCGAACCGAACCGAACCGAAATCGAACCTCGGGGAGTATGGAGCTGAGCAGAAGCCATTGACGAAGCCCCAAGAGAAGGCTGGGCGGAGAACTCTACCCTTGTCTCTGAGAAGAATGGGTTGCAGGGCTCTGAACATCTTGTTTTCTCCTGCCCGGCCCTTGGAACAAGAGAGACTAAGCTAGCTGCTGAAGCTGCGAGAGGGTTTGTTTTGGAGAATGGAGATATATATAAAATGAAGACTACAACGGCCAAGCAAGCATGTATGTCCGGGCCGGCGGCGGCGCCCGGTGCGCCAAAACGACGTGCATCTAGACTTTCAGGTGCAGGTCGGCAGGGATCGAGGACTTTGGATCACACCATGAAAGCAGCATCATGCAGTACGTGAACAGGAAATGAAGTGGTGATTATTCTGTGGTTAATATATGTGCGGGTGTACATTTTCTGCCTTTTCAGTATCTAAATGTACATGTAGCTAGGTTAATTTTATGCTCATCAGACTTGCCTTCCAGTGACAAATGTACTGATGTATACAGTCGACTGTAGAGGAATTGATCATGCGACAGTAGACAGATTCCAACGAGTTAAATACAGTAGTAATTTAATTTGTGCAGGGAGTGATTATTTGCCGTGGAAATTTGTCAAAGTGATCATTTGCCGTGGAAATTTGTCAAATGTACGTACTGGGAGTCCTGTACCTGCATGGTACGTACATATGTGACATTCAAACAAATTTGAGCCAATTAACCAGGACATTTCGGTCGGTGGTGTGTCACCAGACTAATTTAATTCTTCTTAGAAAAAAAAGGAAGAATGAATCATCTATAACTCATGAAGTCTTTTATACCTATAATATAGGACAACACAAACAAAAAAGAAAGAAAAAAGTTGTATAATCTGTATCTACTAACATTACTA
>JADLZL010005464.1:0-113385 GCA_015844335.1 Chrysopogon serrulatus | reverse complement strand
TATACAAATTCAATTTTCAAATCAAATTAATTTGTGAGTTCGATCCACAAATAATTGTGCCCAAATTTATTCTTAACATAGAAGTTCACTTAAAAAGAAGAATAATACTAGGACAACTACCAAATAAAGTTATATTTGATCAAAAAGCAATTTAGCTAAATGCAAGGAGTATTATCATAACAAATCCTATATCACCTCAACTCTTGGCTTGAGGCAAGAAAACAGCGCAGGTGCACATGCAATGGATAATAACAACTGTGTAGAAGACAAGGATAAGAACTACTCTCCTCTTGACTTCCCTTAGATGTAAATAGTGCATGCTTAGTGACTACTTAGCAGGGGCTGCGGCCTGTCCAAGCAGGCAGCTCCATGTGGAGCTCTAGATGCTAAGGTCTGCTAGTATTTCTGAAGATTAAGATGTATATTGGATAAGCATGGACATGTTGATATTTTGTTTAAAATTTGATATATGTGAAGGCTAAATCTTTATGTATATTCATATAAAGTGACATAATGTACGAGTCATCCTGTTTCTGCTAAGCTGAAAATCGATGCAAATGCTTAGTTAGCAAGCATCATATTGCTATAATTTTCTAAATTTTCTTGAACTCAATTCGGATGAGTCTTAATATTTTTTTTCTATGTACATGTAAATTGAAAGAAGTGAACAAGGGTGAAAATATTTTCTATTTTATGCTGCGGGAGATATTATTATATATCCACGGCTCTGAGGTGTTTACTTATTTAGGAAAGATTAGTAAACTGGATTATAGATTTAAAGAGCAAGTAACTATTGTATCTACGGCTCTTTATTCTAAAAAAAATAAAAAGCGCAAGAAAACAAAACAAGGATAGGAAGGAGATAAGAACAATATGAATAGCAGACTAGCAGCTCGTTAGATTAAATGAGGAAAAGAAGATTAGAGAACTGGATAGGTGAACAGGTCTCACAAATATATTGACTGGAAAAGAAATGTGTAAGATGCATAACTGAACTGGTAAGAAAAATATCAGGCAAGGTAGTCTGTAAATGATAGACACAAATAAGCTATATCTAGTAAAGTAGTAAGCTAAACAATCACCAGGCTCATTTCGTGCAACAAGAAGAAAAAGATAGAGAATTACCCAGTACATCATAGATCGATTTTAATGGCAGATGAGATCATCCCGTGTTGCTGCAGCAGTCGCTGTACTGCTGTTATGCACGAGAATCTAAAGAACGAAATTAAATACAAAAATTGCTCTGTGTATATATACTTGAAAAAAAAACACATGACCTGAAAGTACCTGAACTTGCATCTTTGTGCAAATTAGATTCCAGATCCATGAGCAAAAAGATCAGAATCAGACAATCTTCTTTAGGGTCTTGGATCTACACACAGCACGGGAAAGTCAGATTGCCAATCAATCATTAAATCCCATCCCCAGTAGTAAAAGGGACCAAAATTGGGGGATTGAATGCGTGAGTCAGGATGGATGGGTACCGTACTAGGGAATTCTGGTTGGGATGAGCGATTCTCCTCGGTGCTGGAGGGGGGAAAGAGGAGACCAGGCAGACCGCCGAACCGGCCGTACCTGGGGAGGAGAACGTTTGTACTCCCAATCCAAGCACAATGCAGCGGCGTCCGAGACAATGGGGCGGCGACGAGCGGCGAGCTGTGTTCGGCAAAAGGGGGCGGCGAGTGGGCTCTTGTGGTGGAGGGGGCGGCGCACATGCGACGGAGGGCCAGGAGAGAAACCGGCGTCTCGCCTGGGCAAGCCGAGAGAAACCGAGGCTCCACCCACGATCTGGAGATTAATCTCTCGGTGATTTGTGCTCGGGTATTAATTATTATTCAGTACCCGTAGGTACAATTATATATATTATTCATATATATATATATATATATATATATATATATATATATATATAGACGCGCACACACACATACATACTATTGAGATGGCAGGATGGTTTTCCAATCTCAACTGCATGCAAGCAAAAGAGAGGTGAGGTTGTCCCTGATATAGTCAGCCAGCAGTAGCTCTTGGTTAATTAACTAGTCTTGTGGCCCTAGTAGTAGTAGCTCTTGTGGCCCGAGTAGAGAGGCATTGCACTTTGTAGTTTACTTTGAGAGAGCGGCCTCATCCCAGGAGACCATAGTGATCAACCAGATGAGCAGCACGACGTAATTAGATGCACCTGTTCTTGAGCTCCAATGCGCGCATGCTGGCGGAACAAGGATCCATGTGCATGCTTGGAGTGTGACCATGATTTTCTTTGTTTGTAATCATTTTCCCTGACAGCATGCAAGGAATACCTTGCGAGTTCCTTACTACTGAGCTAATTTGGGTACGGGCTTTGCAGGTTTGACCAAAGTCCATTTGTGTGGGTCTGACCCAACTCAGTTTGGTCTCTAATTTGCAGGTATCATCGACTTGGGTGCATGTGCACATAGCAAATTGTGTCCTCAGGATGCACGAAAGTACGGTTCCCAGAAGGAAGCAACATCCTTTAGCCACGGGGTTAACTACGTAACAATCTTTTCCTCCTAGCTATAGTAGTTTGGTAGTTGAATAGTTGTTGTCGTACCCTCATTCACACATCGTTCCAAGCTGAGCTATTGGGCCTTCATCATCTATACGTCTGGTCGCACATCCATCCGGGCAATATTTCTCCAAATTGACGGAGTTAGTGTGGGTGCGTTGATGAACAATTGTTGCTCAAGTATATGTGTGCTTCTACAATTCATGTAAATCCTCAATCTTAATGCAATGAAGCATTGTTCGCTTGCGTTTCGAGAAATAGATTATTGATAGTATCAACACCATTATAACAACCCCTTCGCCAAAATGATTAAAATGATGCACCTCGATCTGTTTTAGAAGTAGTCTTCAACAAAATGTTATAAGCATTTTATTGTACTGACTTCTGGTCGATCAATCAACCAATGTGCTGGTGATATTTGCACTATCAGCTTGTTCTTGACTCGTGTAGTCATGTCTAGTTTTTCAGGTATCTCTCACGTTCCTAAAGCCAACAATAATAAGATTCAGAGTCTAGTCACATACACGAACTCATTCCAAGGTAGTTGTTTTTGCCCGCATTACAATGGCATGTGCATCCAACTGGTGTACATCATGTTGCCCATGCAATGCCTTCGGGTATCGATAATGATTGTTTTTTATCCATTCACTAGTGCACAAACCACTTCTCTTGACACTAGCATTTAATTTCTACTAGCGATTTCTCTTGAGAATAGCCAGTACAAATCAATCGTATTTCTTCTAGCGGTTTCTTAAGAAATCCGCCAGTAGAAATAGTTTGAATTAATTTTTTTGAGTTTTCAAACTTCCTCGGATGGAGAAACTTCCAAAATAAAAGTTGTAGATCTCGAAAAGTTATAAAACTTTATAGTTGACAACTTTTTCATTTGAAGTCATTTTTTTCTGAAAAAACTACGACCGAAATTTTCAAATTTGAAATTCAAATTTTGCAAATGTCCTCGGATGAAGAAACACTCTAAATGAAAGTTATAGATATCGAAAAGTTATGAAACTTTGTAGTTGAATACTTTTTCATTTGAATTCGTTTAGACCCTGAAATATTGAATTTAACATTGGTTTGGGATAATATGTGGGGAACCGAAATGGATATAAACACAAGAGACCTGTGGGTGGAGTGGTGGTTATGCACATGGAGGAGGTCGCGGGTTCGAACCCCCACAGCCGTGTAGATGCGATTTTACGCGAAAAAATGCGCGACTTGCTAATTTTAGAAATACTTTTTTTTTTGCTAATTTGAGATATTTTAGAAATATTTTACGGTCAGTAGAGGGCGCCGGCAGCAGCCGGAGGGAGAGGCCGGTAGGAGGGCGCCCGTGCGGCGCCGGCGGAGTCGCCGCAAGGATATCCCAGAGTGTGTTCTCTACGTGTAAGCGGTTGGAATGGAGATGGAATGGAGATAATGATGTTTCTTGGAACTTCTCTCAATGGTTCAATATGACATACGTGCGGGAGTGTGGAATTTTGAGGTTTATGCTTTCTCTCACATGCATCTTCTTTTCGCTTGTGGTGTGTTACAAGTTCTTTTTGTCAACCACAGGTATAGTAACATGAAAAGCACCACTACAGAAAGCTTAATGCAAGCCGGCGGTTTTGCTTGATTAATGGAGGCGGGCATTGCAACCTATGCAAACTATATTATTGCTCCTCTATGCTGATGCCATGAATGAACAACACTGAAGCAAAAATACTCTGAGCTCTCCATGACTATAGTTGGTACTCAACTAATCAGCTCCTATCAAACACACATATGCATGCATCCAAACTCGTATAACTGACACAACTTTCGCAAGTGAAATTAGCTGAAGAAATAAACAATATTGCTATGCAACCTAAATGATGCTAACAGAACTTGTGCACAAATTAAACAGCTTACTGTTACTACTGCAAATGACAAAATGAACCTATGCAAAATAATTGAGATTATTGCTGCTACCGACCACAGGACGAAAAGCTAAGCAGCTCACCTACATACCACTTAGCTGCTAACTTCGATTAGGAAAAATAGGCTACAGGATACTGAAAGTGACTTCTATTTGCTGGTGAACATTCAAAATAGAGCAGAACTTTTGTTGTTGTCAAATTTGCTCCTAGACACAGTGCCTAACAAAATATTAATTTCTTGCTCATGAGGAGAGAGCACAGTTGTCAAATATCCTCCCCCCCCCCCATTCTTCTTGCTCCCTCTATTTCTATTTTCTTCCTCGAGTCGGCCTCGTTCATCCTATGCGGCAATGGTGTAAATGGACCAATCCACCCAAGCTCCGGCAGCGCCGCCCTAGGAGACCCTTCACTATTGGGCTGCCCACATGGTTTCCGTGGCTTTGTGGTTGGGTGGCACCGACGGCTCATGCTTTCGCTACCGGCCGCCCCTACAGTCAGCAGGCTCACTGCCGGTGACTTCGCGAGGTTTTTGTGCCTTCACAGCTGGCGGTCCCACAGCCGGTGGCCTTTTCGCTCCCACAGCTAGCAGTTCCTGCATCTAGTGAACCGGAGACTGGCAACATTTGAGACATGGCCCATGTGACCTAAGCCTGCGAACCGGGGACAGACTCCATGCCTTGGCCCTATATATGAGCATCGGACCGGCCCGGCATGGCATAGCCCAGGCCCGTGCCAGGCCCAGCACAAAAGGGTACGGCCCTAATTAAATAGCCCATGGGCTACTGTGGGGGGCCGTTGTGTGGGCTCGTGCCTGCTTGACAGCCTAGGCACGGACGGCCCTACGGACTGTTTTTCGTGTCATGCTTGCACGAGAAGCTCGGCCCAAACGGAGAACCGGGCCCGTACGCGGCCCACCCTCGTGGTTGGGGGAGGACATGAGCTGGATGGCTGACCGCGTGCGGGTGTGGTTCGTGCTAGCCGTCGGCCGCTAGTGCTGTGTGGTGCTGAGAGGAGGAGGTGAGTTCACCGGCGACGTGCTAGGGCATGGAGGAGGCGGCGCCGCTAGTCACGCTGGGGAGCGAGGTGGATGGCTGCGTCGGGCGTGGGAAGGGGAATACCGGCCGGCGGCCGGCGGGGTGGGAAGGGGAATAGCGAGAGCGGCCAGGTGGGAAGGGGAATAGCTAGCGGCTATGGCGGGTGTGAAGGGGAAGAGCGGTTGCGGCGGGTGGGAATGGCCGAGTAAGTCAATGGGCCATTTAAGGTTAGAAATGGAATTAGTATATAGGTCTTTCACTGGTCTTATAGGGCCGCTGCCATTTTTTCCTGCCGTGCTATGCCAGCCCACAGGCTCGAGTGGCGGCCTAGGCACGACCTGCTAACTGTGCCGTGCTGGCCTATGGCACAACGACGGCCGGACCGGGCCCAAAACACCATGCTCATGCCGGGCGGTCGTGCCATGGGCTTTATGCTCAAATGGCTAGAGACGACCTCCATCAGGGTGGCCTCGCACTAGTGGCTGGCGCACCATCACGGATGGTCAGCTTTCCGGCTCGCTCTGGCACGCAGCTACTGATTCATGCAGCTGTGAACTCAATTCAGGGAGAACAATGTGCGGGAGGAAGACGAAAGTGCTGAGCAAAAATGATGTTTCACCACGTGTTCTTTCACCTCATAAACAAGAAAATGAATATTTTGGACGTAGTCCTAAAAACATATTTTACCACAAGAAAAGTGTCCACCAACACACCGTTCTATTTTCTGTGTCGACCAGCAAAGAGAAGACACTTTTAGTATACTGTAGCCTATTCTTTGATTATTATTCCATAATTCTAATGCTACATTTTTTTTCTGGAAACATTGGTCGTTTGTGAGCTATTTAAATTTAAATTTGGCATGTTACCTAGTGCTAGATTTTTTATTGAAACCTCCACAACTGTACAAAGGAGTACAGCATTTATGTTTGAAGTCAGTAACTAAGTTACATGCATGTGCTGATTCTCCGTTCAATGATGGGGCATTATTGATTGATGCCGTTGTTTTGCTTTTGCATACTTGGCTATTATGTGGGGCCCATATGTCAGCCTCATCTCCCCTCTCCCATAATTGCAAGCATTTGGATCCCAACATATAGTTTTTCCATACATTGCACAATATGCAGGCATATTAACTCATCAAGTTATCATGTTTTAGATATCACGTGACATGATTTATAAAGTTTAGGAATTCCTTTATTGTGCATTTTCAATTTAGGGTTCTAATAGCCTGCACAGCTTAATATATACAGCCGAGACCGAGATGCACAGCCGCACTTGTTCCTTGCATATATAGTGCATATATGAGTGCCTACCGTCCACACACTTCGATCCTATACAATACCATTTGATCAATACGTCGAGGCTGATATATGGTTGGCTACATAAAAGATCATTATTGTAGGAATGGGATGCATCGCGAAAAGGGTGTACGAGAATCCTTGCTGGGCGCCAGGATTGCGCACAGGGATGCTCCGTGGCAATGACGACCCGATCACCTTGCCCTTGAGACACACAGTGCTGGACATGGTCACAGTCTCACAGAGGACACAACGCTGGCCAAAGATTCAAGCACAAGGTCCTCGCCACCTTGCTGACAAAGCAATCGAAAGCAAGAGCACCTATATCCGGTAATGTGCTGGAGCTGTCCGAAGGTGCACGACTCCATGAGCTAGCTGCTGGAGAATACAAACAAACAAAAAAAAAAAAAAAAAAAAAAAAAAAACTGAGAGAAAAGTAACTAACTTGTTCATCCCTGGTGATTCATATAAAGTAGGATTAGTTTTCTATCTTGGGGAGTTGCTGAGAACCAATAATATCGTTTGCCTTAGAATCTCATCCTTTACGCAAAACAATGCCTGCGCGCTACTCATGGAAAAGCTGAGGTGGTGGTGTTATGGTCGTGTAGTGGCATTTTTCATGCCTTGATGTTGAGTTCTGTAAGTGTGTTCGTTTCCTTTAATTGACCTTCTCTGTTAATACAAAGACCAATAGATTTTGTGCTTGTTTCTCTAAAAGGAAGTTGTAGGGAGGAGTAGAAGAAATTAGATGCCCAGATTCGTATGTAGAAGCAACAATGGTAAGTGGAGGTGTGCGAAAGCAACTGTAGTTGGCAGGGTCACAAGTGGAGAATCAATAAAATAGTGAGATTGTTTGAACGGAAGAGAACACTGCTGGGTCAATACAAGATTAAACAATATCACTGCCAGGTGGTGGCTTGACCCGGTATAGCCCACTCCGCTGCTCTGCTCTGCCTAGAGACGAACCCTGTCGAATCTGGCACTTGGAGAATAATGCCTATTGAGATCTGCCGGTGGCCTAGACATCTGGTGCTTGGAGGCTGACCCTACAAGATCTGGAGCCCAGAAGCCTCCATGGTAGTGACGATGCGCTTCCTGTGCCCGCCCTCTAGACACTGCATGGTGCAACCCACCAAGTCCTGCCTTCGGCCATGGCAGCATGGACTGAGAGTAGGCTGAAGTCCGGCGCCTCACCGTGGTTGCTTTCCTCCTCCAATCAAGGTATCCACGCCACATATATAGCTCGTTCTATGACCGCGGTGTAGATCTCATGAGTGGACAAGAAGATAGGGTGGTAAGAGCCAAACGAGGCATGGGTGAATCTCGCCGGGAGTTGGTGGGTTGTGGAAGTGTTGCTGAACGATGGATGGGGGCCACTATGAGAATCCATGATGGCTCCACAACTCCTGGATGATGAGCGTGGCATCGGCCTCAGGAGTGGGTTTGCTGGCAGGGCCTTTCTATTTCCTTTTGGTTTTCCGGAGGCGGGCGTATCTCTGCTGCACAGGATTGCCAATGATTTCATTCCGAAGGCAGACAGTGCTCCCGCCTCCGAAAACTGGTTGATCATCTCTGTTTTTATAGTAGTCTTGTGAGAGTTTCTCAATACTTGAACCTGCAGCCTAATATTTAAACAGATTGTTATGTTTTTATTTACATTTTGTAATCTTGTATTAAATATTTGGGTACTATGTGCCGGGACGTACGTAGGCGACTCCTGCTCGTCGTTCATGGCCACCACGCCGGATGCCTGGCCGGTGTGGTCGTCGCCTCACCCTCGCTCCCTCAACCAGGTGCGCCCGGGGAGACGCCATCGATTGCAGCAACGACGATGTCATACGTCGGCAGGAGGAAGGTCAAGCAGCGCTCTCCAGAGCGATGATGGTTGCGGTGGCTGCTTCTTAGCGGCCGAAGCCCATACATGGAGTGCAGCCACCATCTTCTCCACACTTCGGCGGCAAGTTCTGGGCTCTCAGCGAGGACTCCGATTCAGAGGATGAGGAGTCGGCCAGCTCGGCACCGACATCACTGTCAGTCGCGACACTGTCAACAGCGGAATTCATCAGGGACGCCCTCGCGTTGGAATTTTGCTGGATCATCTGTCCAGGGCGGAGGAGGTGCTGGACTCTGGTAAGTCTTCTTCATCTGAGGATCGACGTCTCTCAAAGGCCATCATCGAGCGTATGGTCCAAAGGAAGCTTCTGGGGGAGCCATGGCAGGGTCCTCTACCCAATCCTCGCATTTCCCCTCCATGAGCGCTGGGTGACGCCCTAGCCAAGGCGGCTTGCCAGACTTCAGGATCGTGCCGAGGATGGAGTTCGCGTTCTTTAGGTTCCAGGTCACCGACGACGACCTGTGCGCTGGAGTGAACGATTTCTCCTTCAAATTCAAAAAGTTTTGAACCTCCATATGATCTGGGTGCTGATCTGAGTTTTCCTCCACTTACCGTCGCGTCGCCTGCCGTGGCTCTCGCAGTCGAGCGTCCGTGCGGTGTGGTAGGCCAAGCACCGGATCAGAACTCCTGTCAGGTGGATCGAGTACAACTCTCATCTGGTTATTGGTTCCGGCCCATTAGAGGGTTATGCACCCTATTCTCACGTACAGGTACCAAACCGCGCCACCATCATTTCCACGCGCCGCCACAGCCGCCCAGAACACCGCGATGTTCCTTTGTCGAAGCTGTTCGGGACGGAGTCATGGCGTCGTTTGGAGCAGGCAACGGGGGTGGTAATGGTGGAGGATTTGGAGATCACAGCGGAGGTAGAGGCATCAGGTTTAACCCCGGTTTTAATCCCAGGTTCAACCCTGGCTTTGACGGTCGTGGCCGTGGCCAGAATTTCCCGCATCGTCGGGGTCGCGGCAATGGAGGACGTGGAGAAGGTCCGGGGGGACATGGTTTTGGCTTCAACAATAACCATGGTTATGCCTAGGGTTTCCAAGGACCTGAAGAAGCATGGATGCGGCCGTACAGTGGTGGTCATGCTGCCGGGCAGAGCCATGGTGGGTGGCAGTCGCAAGGCCGCCGGCAGCATCTGCCTGCCCAGCCTCACCATCAGCCAGCGTTTCATCCTGCCGGCAACATGGGGGCGCCTCCTACTGACAACTTGGGGGCACCACCACAGCAGCAGGCCAACCAGGGGGAGCGCCAGTAGCAAACCTCCCCAACGCGGCTGCACAGGGGAGGGTGCCAGCGCAGGAGGTCCCCAACTAGGGAAGGCTCCGGTTGAGCTCTGTGCTCCGCAGGCAGTGAATACGACGACCCCTGCGATAGCACCAGCGACGTCTCGAGCGACAGCAGGCATGCACAAAGACACTGTCACACCAAGCGCAAATCAATTAAATGAGGTGCCTGAATCCTCACTCTAGGGAGGACAGAAAAGCAAGGGTAAACCCTAGTGTTACCAGTGTCATATCAAAGGCCAGACTTTGCATGAATGTACAGAGGTTCTCGCTTGTGATATCTGTTTGGGGATCATGTGACTCAAATATGCCCAAATATGGAAAAGATGAATACTAGTGCTATTCCTTGTGGTTATGCAGTGGATGGTTTGGGTTTTTATTTTACCCCAGTTGCTGAAAATCCTAAAGTGCAATTAGACAAAAAAATCTGCAGTGGTACATGTTGTAGAAGGTTCTATTACTGCTGATCAGGTGGCAGTGGAACTGGAAAGACTACTACCAGGAAAAAATAAGTGGGTAATTGAGGAGAAAGGCAAGGATGCTTTCACCACTAATTTCCCATCTTCAGAGATGCTAGACACAATGATAAACTGGGGCCCTATGGATACGAAAACGGTTAAAGGGAAAATATGCCTTGAAAAAGGTGTTGAGGATGATGTCTACAAGTATGAGATAGAAAAAGTGTGGGTGCAGTTTCGGGGACTACTAAAGGAATTTAGAGAATTTCCTATTATTTGGGAAATTGGCTCAATTTTAGGTGTCCCTAGAGCAGTAGACACCAAATTCACAAAGAGATTTGGTAGATCAAGATTGAAAGTGGCCATGCTAGATCCTGAGCTGATCCCAAATTTAGTGGATGTTGTCATTGGGGATTTTGTTTACGAGCTACAATTCAGAGTTGAGGAAGATTGGAATGGTGGTGAGCCTCAGGTCATTGACATGGACTCAATCACGGAGGATGAGAAACCTAATGAAGATAAACCAGTTGACAAGGAACCAAATGCAGATAATACCGATATGGATGTGGACGGGAAAATTAAAGAGGACCAGTCTAAGTTGGCAGGTAATCAGCAGCCTCCTTCGGGTAACCAGCAGCCTGCTTTTACTCGCCAAGCTGGTGGTAATCAGCAGCCTGCTTTTACTCACCAAGCTGGTGCCAAGGAAGGTAGCCAGCACGTGGGAGATGTGGTTGCCATGGCTGGCACCAATAGGGAAGGGCAGCATAACGATGAGCCTGCTGATACTTTCATCAGTCAAGGCAAATCTTTGAAGCCAAGCACCAAATCAGTGATAGCTCTATCCCAGACTGGGGTGTCAGTGACTGGTGATGCTCAGTGCAAGGCGAGTTTGATGACTCCCACTAGTTTAGCGATCCTAAAATCAAAAGCACAAATTGGTGGGACAGTGTCAGCTGTGAGATCAAGCAAGAGGAATGCAACAACTGTGGATCAAGATTCCTTGGAAAAGGCAACAAAACTGAAAGCTCGCAAGAATTTGGATTCCTCGTCTGATAAAGGTAAAGATTTATAGTCTTGTTCTTTTATTTCTCATGATGACTCCTTTTTAATTAAGTCGGCTAATAATCTAGGGGTGGTTTTGGGGGACAATGAGTGTGCTGTTTTGGAGTCTTTGCAAAATTTAAGAGATGTAGAATTGGCTCGAATGATTGAGAATGGAAGAGTAGTAGTCGAGAATGTAGTTGTCTTGGAAGATGCTTCCTCGGTTTGTTCTTTATATGATAATATTTTTGTTCAGAAATTTCAGAGGGCCTAGGTGATGGAGGATGTGATCCATTGTGTCTACAATCCCCTGTATCACAAAAGAAAAGGACACACTCTAGCCTAAAGAAAAAATCTAAATCTAAAAATTATTCAAGATGAATGGCGTTTTTTGGAATTGCAATGGGTTTGCTGACAGTAAGAAATATAGATTTCTTTCAGATTTAATGAAGGAAAAGAATTTAGACTTTATTGCCTTATCGGAAACCGGCAGAGCCAACTTTTCGGAAACCACTTTGAATAATATTTGCGCAGGCAATGATTTTTTGTGGCACTGCATGGCTCCACGAGGCAGATCCGGTGGTATGATTTTAGGCATTAATCTATTATCTGTGGACATTGGGGAAATTAAAGAAGGGGATTTATTCATACGGTTCAAAGTTTGACTTAGACAAGATGATTTCAAATTTAATCTGATTTCAGTCTATGGCCCAGCAAAGCCTGATCAAAAGTCACAATTCTTATCTGAGGTGGTACGAGTGTGTTCAATTGAGGCCTTACCTATTATTATAGGTGGCGATTTTACTATTATTCGTGCATCGGAGCAAAAGTTCACTTGGGCAAATAATATGCCGAACCAGACTTTTGAGAAACTAGATAGGATCCTTGTTTGTACGGATTTTGAGTCTAAATTTCCTCATGCCACTATCAATGCTTTGACTAGAGAGATTTCCGACCACACACCCCTTCTTTTTGGCATAAATAATCCCTCATCGTCTTACCAACCTCAATTTAAGTTCGAATTGGGTTGGTTGCATAGAGATGGATTGTGTGATATGGTTACTGATGTGTGGCAGAATACTCTTGTCTCAGGCTCGCCCATAGAGAGGTGGCAATCTAAAATCAAAAGGTTGCGACAATACCTTAGGGGTTGGGCAAAAAATGTCAGTGGGGCTTACAAGAAAGAAAAAGTAACAATTCTAAATAAATTGGATGAGCTGGATAAAAAGGCAGAGTCTACTATTCTTAGTGACTTTGAGATTAATCTAAAACATGTGTTAAATGAGAGATTAGCTGAATTACTTTGGGAGGAGGAACTTAAGTGGTATCAAAGAGCCAAGGTTAAGCATCTATTAGAGGGGGATGCAAATACAAAGTACTATCATCTGTTGGTAAATGGTAGACATAGGAAGACTCATATTTTTCCAGTTAGAGAACGGTATTGATATAATAAGTGGTGATGCCCAACTAAAAGAGCATATTACCAATTATTATATGAATCTATTTGGACCATCAGAGAACTCTACTATTTTGTTAGATGTCATAGACTGATGATATTCCAAAGCTTTCTCAAGAGGAAAATGAGCTCTTGACGATGACCTTCTCACAAGAGGAGGTCAGGGCTGCGATTTTCAAAATGGAACAGAACAAGGCACCTAGACCACCGGTTGGTTTTCCACCAAAGTTTTATCAAGTCTTTTGGAATACAATAAAAGACGACCTGATGGCTCTATTTGACGATTTCCATCAGGGAACACTCCCACTACATTGTCTGAATTTTGGGAATATAATTTTGTTGCCCAAAAAGAAAGATGCGAAAGTCGTTCAACAATACAGGCCTATCTGTTTGTTGAATGTTTCTTTCAAAATCTTCACTAAAGTTGCAACCAATAGGTTATCTACCATTGCTCACAAGATAATTAGGCCAACTCAGACAGCCTTTCTCCCAGGGAGAAATATTATGGAGGGAGTAGTAATTTTGCATGAAACAATCCATGAGCTCCATTCTAAAAAACAAGATGGAGTTATCTTGAAAATAGATTTTGAAAAGGTATATGATAAAGTAAAGTGGAGCTTTCTTCAACAAACATTACGGATGAAAGGGTTCTCACAAAAATGGTGCTCATGGGTACAAATGTTCACCTAGGGAGGTAATGTTAATATCAAAGTCAATGATCAGTTCGGGTCCTACTTCTAGACTAGAAAAGGCTTAAGGCAAGGAGACCCAATGTCGCCAATACTATTTAATATAGTGGCTGACATGCTCGCCATACATATAGCCAGAGCAAAGGAAGCAGGACAGGTTGAAGGGTTATTTCCCCATCTGATTCAATATGGTCTATCTATCCTACAATATGAGGATGACACAGTTTGGAGGTGGGGGTGCAAAGACAGCCAGGTTTTTATGAGCCATGATGTTCAAAAGGCAATAAATATGAAACTTTTACTCACTATCTTTGAGCAACTATCAGGCTTGAAAAGAAATTTTCATAAAAGTGAGGTTTTTTGCTTTGGCAAGGCCAAAGAGCATAAAGTATTCTATTCGCAGTTGTTTGGGTGTGAGATTGGAAAGTACCCCTTCAAATACCTAGGTCTTCCTATGTCCACTAGGAAACTATCTAACAAAGATTGGCAAACTATTGAGAATAGAATTGAAAAGAGGCTAAGTGGTTGGAAAGGCAAGGTGCTTACGGTAGGAGGTCGTTTAGTTTTGATAAACTCGGTGCTGTCCAGTTTACCGATGCTTATGATGTCATTTTTCGATCTTCTAAAAGGGGTTTTAGAAAAAATTGACTATTTTATATCGCAGTTCTTTTGGCAAAACGACCAGCATAAGCGAAAATATAGATTAGTCAAATGGGAAGTGTTGTGTCAGCCTAAGTATCAGGGTGGTTTAGGCATACAGAATCTGGATATACAAAATAGGTGCTTGTTAAGTAAGTGGCTTTTTAAGCTTTTGAATGAACATGGCATGTGGCAGGAACTTGTGTGGAATAAATACATTAAAGATAAGATGTTAGGGTGTTGTGTCAAAAAACCGATAGACTCTCACTTTTGGAAAAGTCTAATGAATGTCAAAGATAAGTTTATGAGTTTTGGGTCGTTCAAAGTAAATGATGGGACTCAAACCAGGTTCTGGGTGGACAAATGGCTGGGAATTAAACCTCTAAAAGACAAGTTCCCTGCGTTGTTTAATTGTACAGAGAAAACAAGATTCAGTGGCTCAAGTTCTTAGTTCACCCACACTAAATATCTCCTTTCGCAGAAATTTGGTGGGTGTGAACTTAAGGGACTGGCATAGAATTCTAGCCTCCTTACTACTTGTGAATTTAACAGAGGAAAGGGACGTGTTTGTCTAGGGATTGAGTGAATCTGGAAGTTTCTCAGTGAAATCATTATATAATGCATTAATTAACAATGAGGTTAGGGTGTCACAAAATATTTGGCAAATTAAAGTGCCAATGAAAATCAAGGTTTTTATGTGGTACATAAAGAAAGGTGTGATTTTAATCAAAGATAATTTGGCCCGTAGAAACTGGAATGGTGACAAGAATAGTTCTTTTTGTCATTCTCCAGAAATCATAAATCACCTTTTCTTAGATTGCTGGTATGCTAAATTTCTGTGGCGCACCGTACATTTATTGTTAGGGTTATCTCCACCTCAGCATATAGATGATCTGTTCCTTAGGTCGTCAAAGATGGCTCATAAAAAGAGTAATTCATTGTTATTAATGGCGGCTTCGGCACTCTGCTGGGCAGTATGGCTAACAAGAAATGAGGTGGCTTTTGACAAATGTAGACCAAAATTCTTTTTGCAGGTACTCTTTAGGGGAACGCACTGCCTACGACAATGGGCAAGAGTGCAGCGGCATGATGATTGCCGGGATCAGCTCATCCCAGTAGGCCAGTTTCTGGAAACGTCAGCTTTGCAGTTTTTTGGTTCCAATCGGTGGTTGGCAACTAGGCATATCGGTCCTGTTTAGTCAAAACTTATCGTCATTTTAGTTTGTTTTCCTGATAGTTGTGAACTGGTGTTGGTCGCTCCGGGTGAGTGTGCCTTTGACCAAAATGTTGTAATAATTGGCCTGATTCTATCTGTTGATAGATGAAGCCAGATATGAACTATCCTTTATCTAAAAAAAATATAAATCAAATGAAGAAAGTTTTATCTACAAAGTTTACAATCTTATCAAGTAGTATAACTTTCTTGTCTCCAGAAATCGTTTTTCTAGTAGTGTTGTTTCGTACAGCGGTCCTCTCTGCTCGGACATGCAGAAAGGGTGGTCCAGCCCAGCCCAGCGAGTGTGCAGCAGGCCGAAGCCTGCTCTTTGCCACTCTGCATGGCCTCCTCCACCAAAGGCTCCAGCTTGGTGAGGCGGTGATCAATAACGATGTCGCGAGCCACACTGTCGATTGCCGAAGCACTTCTACCACCTATATTCCTGATCATCGAATCAGTGACTGAATTCGTTGACAACGAGCCTCAAATAGGGATCTCTTGCACTGAGTGCATACTGCCAGCAGGTGTTGACCTAATGATCGGCGACGGGCTGCAGATGTTGCACAAACTATTCATTGATTGGCATATTCCAAGAGTACATCTTGGCAGCTTCTATTTCCTGGTGTGTCTCATTCCAAATCCATTGTCATAGACATGAGAAAACTAAGGCAAATTAATTGTAATCTGTTGTGTTCCATCAAGACCATCTAGACGAGGTAGTTTTGGAGAAAAGAATTAAGAGAGCATACAACACAAGTTATTTTGGTGGAGTGAATCGAGGCAGGCAGGTCGGCTGTTGTTTTATATATTACTCCTATAGAAGATTGGTGTGCTGTACTTGAACGTGAAGGCATGATTTATTTTATGGAGTGCATCAACGCCTGGCAGAATGCGCCAGGGACACCTTACTGATGTCTCTGTGACTACATCCGTCAGCTCTTTTTTCCATTGTGATGTTGTACTTTGTTTTCCCTTAGACAATCACTGTGTGGATCAAGCGTTGTGTATGTTCAATGCTAGTTAATAAGTTGTCTCCAGAATATTGATTCTTTTCCAGTAGTTTTACCATCACACCACTTTGAATGTCACTTTAGATTCAGAGCATTAGTACTTCATGAGCCCACGTCTATTGATGGATGTGAGCTCAAGGCCCATCTCAGACTCCGACCCAAGGCCTCCAACTCTTGTATCCTCTCTGCCTCTCTCCCACCCAACACTTGTCCTATTGCTTCCACAGCGTGGACTACCACTCCACTGCCCAACCCTGTCGAATCCGGATCTTGGAGCACACCCTACAAGGCGAGAACCGGTGCCTAGTGGTCGTCTCGTCCCCACAAGCATCCGGTGCTTGGAGGCTACCCCTACAGCAGGATCGGGAAACTGGAAGCCCGCACAGCAGCCATGACGCACCTCCTGTGCCCCTCCAGCTGGCGCAGAGCGCAACCCACCAAGCCCTTCCTTGCCCCATCATCCGGCTATGGTGACAAAGAGTAGGCTGAAGTCCAGAGCCTCATCATCATCGCGTCCTCCTTGAACCAAGGTGGCCGTGCCATATAGCTCATTCTCCGACCATGGTGTGGATCTCGTCGGTGGACAAGAAGGTAGGGGGCTAGGAACAACAACGTGTGGGCAAATCTTGCTGTGTCTTGGAGGGTTGTGGTTGTTGAGCAGTAGGACCACGACGAGCACAACAGCCAGATAATGAGCTTAGCATCGCCGCAGGAGTGGGATCTCCGGCAGGTCCTTTTTAGTTCATGCATGCAATTGCTTCTCAAGACTCAAACCTATAGCCTAATACTGAAACATATATATATATATATATATATAGGCTATTATCTTTTTTATCAACATTCTTGTATTAAAATATTTTGGCCACTATATAAAGTCAAATGGAAGAATGTTGTATCTATAAAGTTTTAAATCTTCTCAAGAAATACAACCTTCTTGTCTCCGAAAATCCATTCTCTAGTAGTATTTTTTTGTGCAGTGGTCCTCTGCTCGGACCTGTAGACAAGGGCGGTCTCACAGCCTGGCGAGTGTGGGCAGCTGCCTGGGCTCTGCCACTCTCCATGCCTTCCTCCCCCAATGACTCAAGCTCTGTTAGGCGGTGGTTGACAACAACATTGCGAACAGCACAGTCGCGGTCCAGACCGGTGAAGCACTTCTCCCACCAGGCTTCATGATCATCTACTCAGCCACTGAATTCGATGAGGCTTGAGAATGACAGCTTCAAATTATGATCTATGGCACTGAGCGACGTTGCCAGCGGGTGTAGAGCTCATATGGTTGGTGATGGACTGCAGATGATGCACAAACTGCTCATTTATTGGCAAGTTCAAAGCGTATACTTGGCACCTTCTATTTCCCAGTGTCTCTCAATCCAAACCCACTGTCATAGACATGACAAAACTAAGACAAGTTAGTCACGATCTGTTGTGTTCCATCCAGACAAACTAAACAAGGTAGTTTTGGAGAAAAGAAGAGCAGACAACACAAGTTATTTGGTGCAGTGAACCGAGGCAGGCAAGTCAGCTGTTGTTTATATATCATTGTTATAGAAGATTGGGGTGCTGTACCTAAAGGTGAAGGCACTATTTATTTGGTGGAGTGCATCAGGTAGGAAGAATGCGCAAGGGACACATTACTGCTGCCTCTGTGATCACATCCGTCAGCTCTTTTTCCATTGTGTTTGTGGTCCCTTAGACAATATCACTATGTGGATCAAGTATTGTGTGTGTCTAATGCTGGTTAATAAGTTGTCCCCAAAACATTGATTTTTTTTCCTTCTGGTATATGTTTTACCTGCGAACCACTGCCAGAATCACATTAGATTAAGAGCATATGCTCAGTTAACTGTGAGGATTAGTAGTACTTCCATTCATTCATACAAAAGTAAAAGGAGTAGTTCATAAACACTAATACACATTTGGACATCATTGCCGGCTTGATAACTGCCTGAAATGTCAGAACCAGCAGTGATGAGAAAATGACCGGGCTGGGCTAAAACCGGCTGTGAAGGACCACTTCACTGCTGGTTTGTGGCTTGCATCGGCAGTGAGTTGGTGGACACTTATCACTACCGATTCTTGTCTGGAACCGATAGTGATTTAGTGCTATCACTGTTGGAGCTAGCCAAGAACTGATGGTCATTCAATGGCAGTACAAGAAATGAGGCGCCGTCCTCTCCATCCTCAGTTCCATCTTGACCACAGTGTCCCGCATTTGGTTTTCACGGTATGTAGTACTCAGTACTATTCGAATTCAGGCCTCTTGGTTTTCACAGCGTCCCAACTCCATGTCTACTGATTCGTATTTCTAGCCATAGGACCCAACTCCATATCTACTATAGAATCCAGCTAGAGTAAATAATTATATTTCTCATATACATGGCTGATGACTCCATCCATCAAACAATAAAAATTTAGAATTCTAAAATCTGATAACATATAAAGAATATTTAATGCCTTAAAACATTCTCAAATTAACACCAATAAACTACAAATAAAGTTTCAGGGCCCATTGGTATCAACTAGGGCAAGACCAGATGCAAATTTGTGACCAGTTCATGCAGCTGCAATTGCTGTTTAAAAACTACCAAAGCCAGGTGCAATTGCTGTTTAAAAACTACCAAAATGCTAGCAATATTTTTAAAGCAGTAGTCGAACACTGATTGAGAGGAATGGTTTTTACGAACAAAGTACTACTCAAATAATAGCTAACAATTGCTTGCAAGATTGATTCACTATTGCTGGAAATTGTAATGTTACAAATTATAGCCTCGGAAGCTCGAGGCATGAATGAATTGTACTGAAGCAAAACTACTCTGAGCTCTCTGGAAAATGACAAAAACATAGTTAGTTCCTCCTGAACTTATCTGCTTCTGTCAAGACACATGCACCAAAATCCCACAACGAACACTGAATTGGCGAGAGAAATTAAATGAAAAAAATTGGCAAAAATCCTATGCAACCTAAAGGTTAACAGAACTCCTGAAGTGAAAAGGTGAACCTGCTTACTGTTTGTGCTTGTTGCTTCAACTGAACAGTTCAAGAAGAAGCTGAGCTGCTAACTTCAATGTATGTTGCACGACTTTACAGCTACGATGGAAATATTTCATTTTTGTGATCAATTTAAATTGATGCATGAGACTACATGTAACAGCGCGACGGGGGAGGGTGGTCGCTGGCAACGTGCTTGGGCGACGGCGGTGGGCAGCGGCACTGGATGAGGAGGCGGCTAGGGTTTGGAGGAGGAGGGGGGGGGACAGGGCGGTGCAGGTTGAGAAGTGTGAGAGAAGGGAGAGGAATAAGGCCTTTCAGCTATTTTCTTATTGATTCCAACGATAGTCCGGGGAGACATGGTTTCTAAGCAATCTTAGGAGATCGTTATTATAGCAGTTGGATTCTCCTTCCTAAACAGCCTCAAACCTTTCCAAGTCAAATAGAACCCTATTAAGTCAACTAAATATTAATTTGATGATGTGGCAATGGCAACGGCAGCGGAGACCACGGCATGTGCCCCTCTGGCATGGCCACATTGGGTACAACGTCGGGGATGCCTGGTGCCTCATCCTCTTGGACCTCTATTAGCCCAATTGTTCCACTAATGGGCTGCGTTAGGTGTGTGACACTATATTTTTTTATCAAAATATCTACAAATGTTCCCGTCAAAAAAAATATCTACAAATTTACATTGAGAGTATGAAATTTATATTTGAAGTCTGTAACTCATGTTACATGCCTGTACTTATCCTTCATTCAGTGACAGGGCATCATTAGTTTTTCAGTGGGCATCATTAGTATTTCAGTTGTTTTGTTTCTGATTTTTTATTTCCAATAGTCCCTGTTTCGAAAACATGTATGGTCCCGTCTCACATACAATCATTGTGTCATGCTACCCGAAAATTATGTTCACTAAAGCCACCCAAAAATAGAACTTAATTACGTACTCACATGCTGGTCCCGTTTCATCGCACAATCATTGTGTCATGATGCAGCAGAGATTAACACAAGTTATGGCGTGTTTTAGATAGCATGTGACATGATTACATTTTTGCATTTTAGAAATGTAGGGATCTAGATGGCATGGAGAGCTAAATTCAATGATCAGAGGTGCATTTTACTCTATATATAATGACCACATGCTCTACGAGAACATGACTAGCTTTATTTTTGGGTAGCTTTAATGAATATAATTAAGTTTTTCTATAACTTTCAGAATTTATCAACACCTAAAATGCCGCATACGTATATAGGAGTATATCAGTATATGCACAGCTGCACCATCCAGAAATAGTAGAGGCGGATGGCTGCACATGTTGTTTTTATCTTGTCAGCATTGGCCATAGTATAATGTATAAAGGAGGCCCTAGCTTCCGCACATGGATCCTACACACTACCATTATTTGATCAAGACGTTGAGGTTGATATTGGTATGCTCAGTTATACACAGGATTATTATTGTAGGAATGAGATGCATCATGGAAAGGGCGTATTAGCATACAATCTCGGCTCAAGGAAAGCATATTGGTATGTTCCGTGGCAATGAAGACCCAATCACCTTGCCCTAAGGCATTAGTGCTGGATGTGGTTTTGGAACATCTTGACCAAGCACAGTGTTCTTGCTGCCATCTTGACCAAGCAAGTGGAGGCATGAACATCAATATCTAGTGTGGCAGACGAGACGTCGGTGTGTTTGTAAATGACGATGCTTCCAGCTCTGGAGTCTGGAGAGGCTGCCAATTAGCCACAACAAAGATTAATGCGCATAGGAGGTGCACAATTCCCCGAGCTAGATGTAAGAGAACAGACAAAAAAAACTAAGAACAAAAGTAACTAAGGATAACTTAAGTTTATGCCAGATGTATGGGTTTGATAGTCAAAAGAAGCACACCCGCCAAAACAAATCAACTTGATTTCGGAACAGCTCAGAATTTCATTCTTGACGCATGATGTGACTGATGAAACTGGTTCGCCATGATTCTACCAATACAAGCACATGGATAACTTCAAGTATGAGTACCAAGAGTGACATAGGAAAAATACATACTCCCTCCATATTGTTAATTCAAGTCGTTTAGAACGGTCTCCAAAGTATAACTTTGACTTCATATTATTTTAAAAATATTCATCACAAAGTAATATATTTATACTTTTATGAAAGTATTTTTCAAGACAAATGTATTCATATGATTTTCACATTTTTAAACTTAACAACTTAAAAGTTATTCATGATTTATGTTCCCAATGTTTGACTCAGACCTTGTCCAAAACGACTTTAATTTCCTATACGGAGGGAGTAAAGTTAATCTAGGTGCTGTTTAGTTTATCGAACGGTAATGCAAATGGAAATGAAATTACTTCATTTTCATTCCCTCAACGTAACATCCTCAGCTTTAATTTGATTCTCTTTACGTTACAATGCTATAACCAAATAGCACCCTAGTTCATTTCCATGTGGTACAAACGTCATAAACTGGATGTGATGCTGGAAGAAACAATCCCAATTTGTTCTAACAACAAGCTGTGATACTCTAAGTACCATCCCACGTTGTTCTCAATGTCACGTGTAGTCTACAGAAGCAGAGCCAACAACACCTTATATTTGTAAAATTATGGGCTAATTAAAAGTTGCCTCGTGTGTAATTAATACCCTAGAATGCATGGTAGATTTAGAATTTTTATAGATCAAGTGATATTTTTTTGTGAGGATTAATCAGATTTAAGAGAGACCAAAAATTTGAATTTTTATCACTTGATCTAATGGAGTAATGGAGATCACCAATGTGTAGAGCTCGTCGAAATCTTTAGCAACTGACCGTTCAACTGTAATTGTTAAGATTTAGCAACTGATGATAGATGGTGCTATGGTGTTGTGGTGTAGTGTCATTTTTACAATGTAGAAATTTAATCAAGATGAAGGCATTATAGAAATACAAATGAATAGTTACTACACATATAGAGTTGAATGAAGAGAACAATCTGGGGTTGTTTTCTTCTTTTCGTAGACATATTTATGTATGTGTTTTATCTTTTCCACTACGTCCGTTTTTTTTTGCAATAAAGTATTACTAATTAGTTTGTCATATGGAATCAATTTTTAGATGCTTAAATTTAAAATAAAACTTCCCTCCATATTGTACACACATGCCAACTGTGCTCGGCGAAGTGTAGAGAGTAAACTCTGCACTCTGCAGAACAAGGTTGTCGTCACAGTGGACGATGTGCCCCAAGAGAACTGGAACTGTTTTATGATCATGGCTTAGCAGATGGACCAGCTGTCTGTCCTGCTAAGGCCGCAAGGTCTTCTTTGGTGGCAGCTCAATTAACCGCGATCTCATCGAGGGTATCATGAGAGGCCCACAATAGGAAGTTCGAAGAAATGCTCCCTTTGGGCCATGTGCTTAGTGCTGCAGCAGAGCTTGCGAGCATTGTCAGAGGCCCGCTTGCGGTGAGCACACTACTTACGGGCGTGGTGCTTGTGCTCCACATGAGAGGGGAGCACCTAGAGTGAAGACAGGCGGCTCTTCCACCGAGAGCGCAGCAAATATACTGACAGCTTCTTGATCGTGCTCATATTCATCTTGAAGATGAGTTTTCTATTGTTCTGCAACTGAAAACATCTGCTTAGTTCTGTGTTGTGTAGAAAACTGAGCAGTCTTTTCCGAGGATACTATCTCCTAACACCTCCCATGCTCAACGTTTTCTCCACTAATCTTTATAGAGGACAAGGTCAGCTGATCAAGAATACTGAAATACATTCGCAAAAAAAAAGAATGTAGAAATATGTTGAGATAAAACAGAAACGCTAAAAGTGCTCAGCCAGGTGACGAACTATGGTGAAGAAACAAGGAGAGTATTATATGGAGACGGAAGATGGAAGGTAGTAGTACCACCGAGTACAGATATATATAAGCTGCAGCATTATACACAGCTGCATTAATTGTTGACGATTGAGGTTGGTATCGCACACGTAAAATTCAATGTGTTTATTTATCTGTAAGCAGGCTTCTAGTCCTCTCTCTACATCACCTCCACGTGTTGTAAGCAAGCAGTTGGTTTAGCTAGTATGAGTCCGTTCTCTCCACACTATAGCCCGGTCCTTTGCATATATATAAAAGCCTCATCCTCTGTGTTATGCATAGATTATACGCCCTTGTTTACCACTCTATCTACAAAACATATCCTGTACAGTGAGATCTAGGCAAGACATACTATATATTTATAAAAAGTCTGGTAGGTTCGGCTTTGCAAGTTTGATCATTAATTACAGGAATGGGACGCATCATGGAATGAGGCGACAAGCAAAGCCAGGAATGATGGGTTGTCGCTGTTTCAATGGTCTGCTGCAGGCAGGGGCCATGGCTGGATGGTGAGATTTCAAGGACACCCATAGTGTCTACTGCTGCCACCATCCTGCAGGAGACCTCATGGTTCAGATGACTTGTGTCAGATATCACAGTTGAGGCTAGGTGGGTGGCCAACGATCAAGGCAAGGCACAGGAGTATGGATGAAAACGGATCGGATACGGACGGATATCACTTATACCATATTTGTTTTTATATTTTTGTTCGAATTCGGATTCGAATACGGATAGTAGAAATCATGCCGGATAGGATACGATTAGATATCCACATCATAAATATACAATTTGAGTATTCGGATACGAATACGGTACCGGATGTTGAATGTCCGGACTCGAATACGAACGGATAAAACCCCCTCTAAACGAATTCGGTCTCGAATACGATCGGAAAATATCCATACCATTTTTATCCCTGCACAGGAGACACGGTGTCAACGTGGATGGACCTCAAGTGTTGTGCTAAACTGCTATGAAGTGGTGGAGGGCTCGAATGCTATGATCCGGTACCCCATAGAGCTCTGCACTACTACGGGAGAAACAAAGATGGAGCTGCTTTGCATTCACTATGTGTGACACCTGCTTTCCAGAATCCATGCTGTAGCCACAGTAAGCTGGGATGCATGTTAGCACAAGTGTAAAAAAAGCAGAAAAGTGACTATTTCCATAAGCTGGGATGCATGTTAGCACAAGTGTAAAAAAAGCAGAAAAGTGACTATTTCCATTCTTACATAAACAAAATTAAATTAGCACAAGTTGCTACTAATTAACGAAGAACATCATGTGATGATCAATACCAGCCAATAGCCTGATGAACATCAGACAATTGATGCTTAATTTCTCAGGCAGCATACAAAGAACAGCACAATAGGACCATAGTCACATTTATACGTCCATATAACATCAAATGCTCAATGCTCTACTAAACAAAACATCTATACCTCCGGCACCTCTTTGATCTATACTAGCATTTTTATGAGCCCGTGTGAATGGCCTGTGAAATCAGCGTACTGCAGTGACATTTTTAAGATTATTGCAAGCGTAAATATTTGTATTCATGGGAACAGTTGGGTGACTGGTTGATTAGCCCAACTCATTACCTCCCCTCCAGGCTGATGAGAGTTTGAACCTCGAGAGACTCACTCTTTGTGGCATTTATACCAAATTTGACTGTAGGAGGAAAAAACTTCCTTGTCTATCCAAAGCACATGTCTGTAACCAGCTTATCTCACCGAGCTACGGTGCCTCTATGTATGGGTGGGGCAGGGGTTAGGGGGTTTTCTCGATCTGTGAATACCTAGTGGCTGTCTAGCCACCGCGGATCATTTTTTTAATATTTGTATTCAAAATTTCATTAATGATGCCTCCGTTGTAATTCAATGTTCACTAGTGGTATGCTTACATAAACGAGCATTGTAAATAATTTTCAATAATCTGTAAGTGGGGCTAAAAAATAGCAAAATAAAAGTTTGAACTTGTGGAGAATTGTGGTCTTTTGATTTTTCAGGGTTGTCGTAGCTATAAGGGAACAAATTTTGAGTACACCTAAATATCTTGTATATGTAGTAATGTATCCATTCTTTTGCACTAATACCTGATCAGTGATCAACTAGTTTATCCAGAGGACTAGTTTATCCAGAGGAAGACATTTTGACAATCTGTTAGCTCACATATGGATGTTATATTTTTATAGCAATGTAGCAAAGTAGTAGTTGAACTGTGGTCAACACATTTATTTACTCCGAGACTCTCTCTTATTGTCCTAAGTCTTATTCACGTTGCACCACAACAGTTTGGCACCCTCCATAGCTTAGCCATACCACAACAGACAGTGAAGGAAGGAGCATAGGAAACATCTTAAGGAGAGCCAGGCCTCCACACCACCCAATTCTCCAACGCATCCTTAATTCCCTCGCCTTATTCTACTAAAACAGTCATCCTAAACTCAAAACTCCACCTGCAGGAGAATTCACTTTTAAAACACTCCAAGAAACACAAACCATAGCTCATCCTGATGCATCTCATTCTCAATATCATATATGCTCTGCAGGATCAGTGCTGTATCAGTGTCATATATTCAACAACCTACAATGAAACCAAAAGAATATGTCTTGTCTCGTAAGTACTTGCTTGCATATTTGTGTATTTCTCTCGTCCAACCTTCAGTTGATTGGATTATGTATTGGGAGATATATACGTTTTGCATGATTTTAATGTGATGTGGTACAATTTACTTGGGAGTACTTGATGACAGCATCTTAAACCTGGCTTTTACTGTTCTGTGAGCAAAACCAGAGGTCTCACTGCTTCCCCTTCTCCCTTTTCTTATATGCTCACACATGTGTAGCTATTAAACTCTGTCTGAAGCTGACCAGCCCAGACCTATTTTTTTTTTTCCTTTCAAAAGCAGGTATTTTTCATATGTAGTGGCAGCAGACAAAGGTTTGGCACATGATATTGTATATGATGAATATATATTGAGTTAACTAGTAAACCAACCCATTGTCTAATGATGGGACAGTTCATGATATGTGAAATGCTGCGTTGTGTCACTTATACAGATAAGACAACCATAACCAGCAACTTGCCAGGATTTCCATAGTGAGGGTTAAGACAATTTTCCTTATGCCACCTATCTATATCTCTTATAAAGTCAATCCCCACTATAAGTTCTATCTAGGCATGCAAGCAATCCATACTATATTCCAATAATTATACACACCATTTCCCACTAAATAGACATATTATCCCACTAACTTTCGTCTTATTAATGCAAGCTATCTATGTTATTTTCACTTAATGTGATTATAAATTTATTGTGATTGCCGCGGCAAAGCGAGGGGAATCTTCTAGTATATCTAAAAAGAGTGCCACTCCTTCATTAACATTATAGGAAAAAACACATAGCTCTTGTTGAATCAGAGTTTCAGATGGAGTGAGGCTGTATAGTGAGGAGTTTTAGAGAAGGAGACACAATACACATTGTATATCTACACTGGAGCCCTGGATGGTCTCCAATTTTGAACATGCACATGGAGGACAGAGTGCCTGAGTGGCGTCCAATATATTACGTGATATATAATCATGACTGAATGAATGAATGACCGTTGTATGAGTAGGACAGAAGGTGACTAACTATACTCTGGTTAGCAAAATTTAAGTGTAAGCACAGAGCTAATCTTTCATATTCAGTCACCAGCACTTCTGCATACATAGTGTATACACACCGCTGCACACGTTATTTTTATCTTCTCAGCATTGCCCATTGCATAAGGCATATATATGAGTCCCTCCCTGCCTACCACACATCGATTCTACACCCTACCATTTCATCTAGACATTAAGTCAGACATTGTTATGCTCACTTATGCAAGGCTCATTATTGTAGGAATGGGACACATCACGGAAAGGATGTACCACCATACTTGCTCTTCACAAGGATAGCACACGCTTATGCTCCATTGTTATGACGGCCAGAGCAACTTTATCTCAGAACAATGCATGTCACGGCATCAGAAGATGCATAGTGATAACCATGGATGCAAACACAAGCTCCTTGCTTTCGTCCTGACAGAGGAGGTGAAGGCCTGAACGCTAGTACGCGACACTGTCATGGAAGACTCAGCGATGCGTGTGTAAATGCTGCTTACTCCTCCAGACACAGTGCACAAGCCACACAAGATATGTTGTGGCTCTTGTTGCATACATAAAACGGTTCAAAGACATACATTGCTTCATTTTTTTTCTCTTCCATGCATATATCCCAAGTCTATGTCCACTTGTATGTATCCAGACAGCATGTCTTGTAGTATGACAACGGACGAACTGGTCGGCTAACCCATGCTAGTATGTATCTGAGCACATGTACCGTCGTTCCAAATAAAATATAAACATGTTGCCAAATAGTGGGCACATATATCCACAAAAATTTGATGAGCTCTTTAGCTTGTGATCACGCTGCACAAATGCTCCTTCATTTCAGATTGACCACTGTCCAAAACAAGCTACAACCTAGTGGAGGTCAAAACTCACAGGAAGTGAATCATCTTTGTCTGAAAGACATGAAGAATTTCTGGATTGAAACTAACAGCCTATATGATTGGATGGAAGTGAAAATCTAATTGCCCTACAGAAATCCGATGCATAAGTGGCGAGGACTGAGGAAGGCAATAATGCTACTCATCTGCTGAATTGGTGAATCCATTGGGTGACAAGGAAAGTGTCAGATTGCATAACAACTGAAAAACCCGAAGACTAAACACAAGGGCCCGGGCCATCCAAAGGGATAGTAAAGACATTTTTCTCGATGCCACCTATTCCCAAAATGAGTGTCAATGCTGATCGTTAACATTATACGAACATGTAACTCTGTTTTTCTGTATTGGAGATTCAGAATCTCTAGGTGTAGGGTGTATATATAGTGTGAAACTAGAGAGAATTAATGAGATAAATATATGTAGTCCTATGGTATGTATGATTAATATTGGTGGAACAAATGGAAGATGCTCCAAATGAATTGTGCTACAGAGAGCAGCTTTTTCTAACAGACACAAACCGAAAAAACCATGCATGTATATGTTAGGCAAGTAAGTGCACCATGTGACCATTTCCCTTCTTTAATATTCCAGAGAACTGGAGCCATATGACGTCAAAAGCCCATCTGACATGTATGTCTTGAGAAATGTTTGATCCTTGCTCCAAAGTTCTATGCATCAACGTGTTGTAAAGGACTGGTATATAGTGGGAAACAGAGTATATATGATATATACTGGGAAACAGAGTATATATGAAGAAGTTTGAAGCAAGCTATATTACAATCAGATGGGAACACACCACTTATTGATTCATGCATAAAATGACTTCGAGCCATGGTATTATACTGTCTATTTGGCAGTGTTACCAACGGCTTCATAAGGTGTTGTTAGCTATTTTTAGCCAAACAATTTTTTTTCTGTTTTTTTTCTCGGCTCGCAAATGGGTGAGTTAGGATGAAGCAGAAAAGTAGCTTATCCTAGTTTCACCTGATACGTGTGGGGCCTAGTTCACCCAAAAAACTGCATGTGGCTAGAACCCAGCATAGGTGCACCTAAACCTAAGTGTGCGAGCGGCTTGCTGCCATGGCCACCTTGGCACTCGCAAGGATGGCCGCTGGGGCACCTAATGTTGCTGCTGTCGGGGCACTTGCAAGCATGGCCACTAGGCACGTGGTGAGGAAGGGCTAGGTTGTTCGCTTGGAGAAGAAAGGCCTGAACTCATTCATGTGGAGAAAAACAAAAACACCCAAGGGCACTCTATAGTGAATTGATTTTTTCGCATGCATCATGTGAAGATATTTTGCGAAATAGGATCAAGAAAATAGCTCAGCTTCACTGAGAAAGTTGCTTATGAAGCTTAGAAAAAATATTTTCACTGGTGAAACTGAGCCTTGTCACATGGTATTACTCTGTTATTCTGAAGTATCTCTGCCACCAATGCCATATATTCATTGAGAACCTACGAGAGACCAAAAGAAAATGTATCATCTCCATAGCACCTACATTGATATATTTGTCTATTTCAGTTATCCAACCATCAGCTGAATGTATGAAGCAATAGGCACTGCTACATATTGGTCAGGTTCCGATGCATGCTTTGTCATTCAATTTATTGTTTAGTACTTGTTGATAGCCGCAGAAGAACAATTTTTACACTGAATGTGGACCAAAGGCTGTTGGGACAGGGCCATACAATACTCCCTTTACTTACTAAGATGAAATACCTAAGATAAATTTTGATTTTCATGATTTTTAATTAATTAATTGATTATTTAACCTAGGAAAAGGAAATATAATTCCTGAATCCCTCTTACCACGGCATGCACAAGTAGATGTCTTTCATTGTTCATGCACATGGCTACATCCACTGTATATAAAAATATCCTCTGGGATCCCTTCTATTTATTACAAGAACAGTTTACTCAGTGAACTGTTTCTAACTACCTCCAAGAGCACTGGAGCTTACCAATCGCCCCTAAAAATATATTTTTAGAGGAGGTGCTGTTAAATAAACCGTGACTTAAGTGTGAGAAAAGACTAGCTTTGGTCTCCCCTTTTCTAAACCAGGCTGGTAGATTACAAATGGTCAATGCAGTCCTCTCGGCTTTACCAACCTTCTACATGTGCTCTATTGTGCTCCCAAAATCAATTTTTATTCAGATCAACAAGTACAGAAAGCACTACTTATGGAGAGGCTCTAGTATTAACACAAGTGGTACTCCAAAGGCAGCCTGGGGAATGGTTTGTGTCCCAAAATTGGAAGGTGGACTGGGAGTCATTGATTTGGAGAGACAGAACAAAGCCCTTCTGATGAAAAATTTACATAAGTTTTCCAACAAGCATGATCTGCCTTGGGTCCACCTTGTTTGGGAGAAATTGTATCCCAATGGAAAATTACCTAACCACACAAAAAAGGGATCCTTTTGGTGGAGGGATATCCTAAAGCTCCTACCACAGTTCAAAGAAATAGCTAAACCCATTGCCATGAACCGTAGACCCAACTCTGTATGAACCCTAGAGCAGATTTTCTTCCTTTCTTTCTTTGTTTCTTAATTTTAGTCTTGGCAATGCTCTTTCCCCCTCTTCTTGTTTTAGTCGTTTTTTCTGTAAGATCTCTGTATGAACCCTTTTATTTAATCTATTTTTACTGTAGGGGCTCCGGCCCCTCCTTTTATTTTTTAAGAAAATAAAGAATAAAAAATCTAAAAAAATAAACCGTGACTAAATATTTTTCAATTTTTCAGGATGGTCGGGTTAAGAGAGCGGCTTTTGAAAATACAATTTTCAGGGACAGTTCATTAAGTCAACCGTCTATGGAAATAGAAGACTTTTAGGGATGGTTGACTTATGCCAACTGCGTCAAAATAGTTACAGCACAAATAAGGCTAAATAGAGAGGGAATATGAAAAGTTATCCATAATGCACCTGCTAGAACAATACAATCTCATTCAGGCAGCCAATGACTAGGATGCCACCTTCAACTCGATATGAAATCGAAGCAAACACAAAAACTGGATTTGGAAACTTCTTATGCCCAAGGCAGAGACAGTGAAGGTACCATCTGTACCACTCTCCTTTTTGTATCCCCCTGTAGAGATCTGTACCCCCAATTACCCAAAACATAACAGGGAAAATTATCCATCACAACTGGTAGTATGATGACCTATGTATGCCATTTGACAAATCAGTAGTCAAAATCTAAACACATAGCATTGTAGTGAGTGACAAACTGTGATACTATTAACTGGATGAGCTTTCAAAGCAGAGAACTGTAAAAAAAGCACACGGTAAAATTTATTTCAGTGATATGTGCATTGCGATGCCAAAAAATAGCTTGGCCTACTTATTCTTGTATACCCTCATCACAGGTGCAAAACCCATTTCAACAGATGGAGAGCAAAAGTATTAACAGAAGAGGGCAACACACCTGTCTATGGTTAACAGAGGTGAGCAACCCATCAGTCAGAATTATCAAAAGCTTGCTTTATGCTTGCCTCTGTTAATCAAGAAAGAAAAGAAACAGAAAACGGGCCACCTGTCTAAGTATCGATTCAGGTTGCTTTAGACTTCGATCTTGGTTCATCCGGGCATGGATTTGTGCTGCTCTGGGCCTTGAACAAGGAGCAGATAATGGCGCACTTGTCTGTGCCCCTGTCGTCCATGATCATGTTGCAGGCTTGCAGCAGATCTATCTTGGGTTCAATGACGTTGAGTATAGCAAGTAGAGTCCCATCTTGTTCCATGCCACCATGGCTGAGAATGCGGACACATGGAAGCTCTTGCGAGTTGTGACGAAGCAAAACCAGACATTGAATGTGGGGTTGGAACGGAAAGATTACCAGGTCCTGCATTCATTCATGGAGAGATGTGGTAGCATGATTTTCCTCGATGCCACCTATTCCAAGATTATGCTTTTTCTCCCATAGCAATCTCAATCAACGTATACAAAGGAAACCAGCCAACTGCGAAGGAGCTGCGTATATATAAAGGGAGCCAGCTGGCATGGACAGGTAGCTATAAGTAAAGGAGCACCAACACATGATTAGAAACGAAGAGGCAGCAAACAATAAAATAGCTTGAAACTCTAGGCCCCGGTGCCAGGCTAGCTCCACCTGGCTACTCCGGGCCACTGTGAATTGTAAAAAATGCAGCAGGAGACCTGCACCAAAAATGTTGGATTCTAGCCATTTATATTCAGGATGCTATGGGCTTAAAAAAAGGAATAGCATTAGTGTTTTTCTCACATGAATGGATCGGTGCATGGGAGCACTGGTACATACATATTGGCAAGGCACGGACACATGGTTCATAGATCATTTTGTTTGTTCATGATGCAGCACAACCTCGATCAGTGAAGTAGCACTGTCTTATGCAACATATTGTTCGACAGTGAAACGTATGGGATCGTTTCATTTGCTCTATCACATTACTATATGTCTGTTGTTGCATTGATTTCCTCATTCCTCCCCGACAAGGGACTTTTTGTTGCTCCTAGATGATCTGTTGATGACCCATGAGAGAACAGCCCCCTATGATTGAAAACTCATGCCATGCTACTGTGTGGCGCAGCGTGACACCACCCAAGAAAACTAAAAATCCTGAAAACTACAGAACGAGAAACAGGGTACATCCGCAACGTACCTTCTGTCACGCACATAAATGTCCTGGTTTCTCTGGCGGGCAAAGGCAGTGAGACGGAGGAAATAATGGAAGTACTGCAATTGAAAGCTAGCACTTAATTAGCATTCCAGGCAATGCTCAACAGCTTAGTCCATGTCTCTGTCTGGGTTTGGAATGATATACAGAACAAAAAACAATTTCACTCATTGTCAGCTGCCAGACTACCGGCTTCATCATCTCTACTCATGTCTCCAGGCACAGTAGTCCATATCAGATGAGACAGGGCCAGGCTGCCATACCCTGAGTAGTCGGCATACGGTAAAAGTGATAAGTCGAAAATCAGGGTGGTGGCAAGCTGCATGCATGCTAACTGTTTGCATGAATGAGATCTACACACAGCATGCCGAAATTATGCACCACTCCCCTAGACAAAAAACCCAATATCACAGATTTTCCTGCATACCACCTATCCCCATATATTGTGCTTTGTCACGTACTCCTACCATAGTATTCAGTGGACACTATTAACAACATTGTCATTCCCAACTATTTTTGAAACAGACATATGAGAAAGGGCCATATATATAAATATCCAAAGGGAGCTGGCCAGCATGGATAACTATCTGTGAGTAAATGAGTGATGATAAATATTGGATAGCCCTGCCCAACTATACACGTGTCAGTGCTAATAAAGAGAACAGTGCATGGACAACACCACATGGGTATTATCGGGAGATGGTCGTTTTTATAGACTCCAGGGGACCATTTTTTGATCCCTTTGTACTATTATAAAAAATAAAAAAAAAACTGACACCAATATGCACAAGGTATAATTGTCCGATAACATCATAGCAATACCCTTATCATAAAAGAAAACATCATGTCAATACTTCCAGTTAGGGGATGCATGCTCACAGTATGAATTTTAGTTTGTTCCAAAACGTCAGTAAGATTTCATAAAATGTGGATGGAGACTAAATTCCATGAATCTACTCAAGCTCCGTAATACAACTTTTGGAGACTTCAGAAACTGGTTTTATCTTGAAAAATACCTATCGAGTTTTTTGAGACGGTTCACCCATGCATTTGTGGAGGCACTGAATGAACTATCGTTTCCAAGGGTTAATTAACATCAGAGGGCCTCATAAAAGTGCACCTCCAAAAATGAGGTCATTTTTATGCATGTGCCTCGTTGGAGCTGAGGTGGAACCCCTGGGGAGCCAACCGGGGCCATGGGCCCCTATCTAGTAGAAATTTTGTTTAATACCCCTACAAATTGCAATTTGTAGCATATTAAGACTTCAATTTATCCCTTTTATCATAATTTTATGTTTTTTCATTACAAATACTAACTACATATATACAAACATTGCAAAAGTTGTAGAAATATACACTTATACATATATTTATCACACTTTAAGGTGTCGTCAAATTTATTCGCCCCCCCACCCTGCCTTAACTAAATGGTGCTGGTTCCGCCATTGCTTTGGAGACCCAGTTTATAATGAGGTTTAACCGTCTCGCTAACCCTATCCCTCACCAACCCTTCACTCCCTCACTCAATCTCAACTGCCATACCCTATACACTAGGTATCACCCCCCCCCCCGCCCGCGTCCCTTGCTGCAGCTTACCTCTGTCTTCATTATGGTGGCCACTAAGTACGGTAGCCTTCCCACCAAGGGTTCTGCAGCTTACTCTCTTGCTGCAGCTTACCCCTCTGCCTCCGTTATGGGCGATGGGGAGGAGCACTGTGCTGATGCCCGTACAAGTCCATGGCCAGCGTTTATGCCTGCTCTGGTGTACTGTTTGTTTTCTTCCACCATGGGAATTAAGTTGAATTTACTGTAGTACCCTTACATATGATTAATTAGTGTGTTGTAAGATCAATGGCTGACAAACCACTGGTTCTTTCGAGAAGCACCATTACGCAGATATGAATCCATCTATGTGCCAGGAATTGATATATACATATAAGCTTGGCATGGTGATTAACACACGTAGGGTTTAGGGTTTAGGGTTTAGGGTTTAGGTTCTCTTCCTACCCTCCTAGTAGACATTTTTGTTCCCTGATGGACTGACTCCTTGGAACGAGAAAGCTAGATGACTCAGTAGCTGGTAAACAGTTAACATCATGGCACGTCGATGATTGAAAATACTTTGCAGTAGCACATCTCAAACAAGAACAATCAAAATCGGGAAAAGTATAGAAGAGTATGAAACACAATCGGTCAAGCACAAGACAGAAGATACACGGATCGGCGAAATAATGAACGTACGACAGGTGTATCAACGGTTAGCAGTTAGGCTGCGGCCATGAGCAGTGCTTGCATGGATTCGTTGCACACATCAATAAACAAATGATTTGTTCAGGCACCATCATCACTACTGGAATGCCCCTCTTTGCCGACTGCCAAAAGAACACGCGGCAAAGGCTCTAAAACACGTGGCAAAGGCTTTGCCGACTGCTTTACACGTGGCAGTCGGCAAAGAACACGTGGCAAAGGCCTGGTCGGTAAAGAAATCTTTGCCACCTGCCACGTGGAAAGCAGTCGGCAAAGCCTTTGCCACCTGCCAACATGGTAGTCGGCAAAGGAGACGTACGCCGTCATGCGATGACGGAGCGCGTTCCGTTTGCCGAGTGCCACGCGGCAGTCGGCAAAGACATTTTTAACTTTTTTTTAAACGCTGAATTTCTTTGCCGACTGCCACTATTGGCAGGTGGCAAAGACTTTTCTTATTTTTTCAATACGTAAAATCTTTGCCGACTGCCTTGTTTGGCAGGTGGCAAAGAATTCTTTGCCGACTGCCATTTTTGGCAGGTGGCAAAGCTGCCTTCGTTCCTGAGATTCAAGCTTTGCCACCTGCTTTCCAGCTGGCAGGTGGCAAAGCTGGAAACACAAAAATTTTTGGCCTGTTTCTTCTGTTTTGCATCACAGCAACCAAATCACATATATAATTATATATTTAGAATTCACATATATCACACAAATCCACATATATATCACACAAATCCATATATATCACATAAATCCACATATATAGCATAAATAAACCATAACGAAGAAGTCCAACAAGTCCATCATCCAACAAATCGTACTAGTCGAGCATCGAACATCAAACATTCAACATCGAAAGGTATAACCAACATATAACATCCTGCAAAATACACGAAGCACATATCCAGTCACGAGTCCTGCGACCCGTCGCCACCGTGGTGTGAAGAGCTCCCAGCTGGCCACGAAGGCCACGAGGATGGTCCAACCTGCGGCGCGCTGCTGTACATCCAACCGGATCCGATGTTCTGGGCAGGCGGCGGGTCGCTAGCCCACCCGGAGCCCCCCTCCTGGGTAGGCCGAGGAGGAACACCACCTGGCCACGAGAGCTGTGGCTGAGGGGCAACCGGCCCCACATGGCCTGGAGAAAGGCCATGTGGAGTAGGGTTCGAACCCGCTGACAGTGGCTGCACAGAGGAGAAGTGATCTCATTAGTACCTGCGGGATGGCCGCACAAGTGAAAATGATACAAAGACTGCTAGAAACTCACCGGAGTCCCTAAAGGGCTAGGAACAGGGGGTGGACCGAGAGTAGGTGGTGGAGCGAAGATCACAGAAGGCAACGGAGGACATCTGAAACCAGGGATCTCCAGGCCCTGAAAGAAGCTGGCAAACTCCTTCATCTGGCGCGCCGAGTGCTCCTGGATAGCCTCCAACTGCCGGCGATGGGCCTCCTGTTGGGCCGCCAGCTGCTGCCGATGGGCCTCCTCTTGGGCCGCCTGTTGGGCCTGCAACTCGACCAGCTAGGACTGCAATATTACACCCGTGATGTTTATACAATGCATATGGAAAGTTACATATGTAAAACCAACGAACAACGAATAATTACTTGAACCGTCGCGATCATCTGCGTAGAGCTTGGCCGCCGAGGTTGTATGGGGACGTCCGAGGAGGTGCTGCTGTCCGATCGACGAACCTCACGAAGGGTGGGAACGGTGGCTGGGTCGATGACGCTGTGGGCAAGAAAGTACCTGCCATGCTTCCCTCCTCCCGTCCTCATCAGGACGTCCGTGTCAAGGGGCTCGGTGGCTGGATCGTAGAAGTCACCATGGCGCTTGCGAACTGCCTCGGTGTACTGGACCACCTTCTCGTAGGCGTTCGGGTTGGTGAACGTATCGGCCCCATTCGCTGGGTCGTAGACGTTCTCCGGATCCTTCGCTTTGCCCCCCCGGTGAGACAGGACGTACCCGTGAACTCGTTGATCACCTGGCCACCATGCGACTGGGTCTACAAGGAAATAACAAGAACGATTACACGTAATGAGAATGAATAAATAAATGAATGAATAAATAAATAAATCGATGTGAAGGGTACCCATGTGTCCATGTACGCTCCGAGGGGGCGGCTCCCTTGGTGGTGTGCTGGCCCAGTCCTCCCCTTGGCATGTCCGGACTTCAGCCTACGCCTCTCATACGCCTCCGGCGTTGTCCACGAGTTCACAATCGCCTCCCAACAGTCCATATGCATTTTGCACCAATCAGCAGGATACTACAGAAAATGTGCATTTCAGTGATCGGTCTTGAATTAGAATCGAATCAGAATTAATTTTTCCTACTTACCCTGAGGTAGATCTCCCTAGGAAGGTCAGTTTCGGGAGAGAGGATCATCGCCCTGGCTTGCGACTTGCGCAGCGACTGGCCAAGCACCTCGGCGTGGTAGTTGATGAGGACCTGGATGTGCGCCTCGTAGTACATGTCCTTCAGTCTCTCCATGCACACCTTGTCCTGCACTCGCGACGCCTCGATCTCATGCCCCGGCTCGCACGTGTACCACTCCTGCATACAGATATCATGTATCATTTTATTATTTCAACAACGTACAACAAATACATTGACATTAACAAAGTGATGCAATGAGTACTCACCCAGAACTCTCTCTTGATCACATCGGCAAGGGGGACCTCGTTTGCGTCCTTAACCTTGTAGAACTCCGGCCACTTGGTGGGTGGCTTTTGGATCCCATCTATGGTGACAAGGCCAGGGTAGTGCTTCTTAACTATGAGGCCCAGCATGCCATTAATATGGCGTGAACTGCCCCCGTTCACAAGCTTCCAGTTGCTGCACGAGTCATTAAGAACAACTGTTAGTCCGAAATTCAATTTTTCACATATCATATGAATAAGTTATGAAAACATGAATGGTTACTTACTTTGGACCCTCAGGTCGAATCACCGGCCGGTGGGCTGCTGCGAGCGGGGTGGAAGGGAGGCGCGTGATCCCGCGCTGGTAGGGCTTCCTCGACCCTGAGGAAGACGTCTCCCCTGGTGTCGCCCCGCTCCCGCCCTGGCTGCCCCCATCCCCGCCGCCCCGTCCTCGCCGCCCCCGTCCCCGGCAGCCCCCGTCGTCGTCGCCCCGTCGTCGTCACCCCCGGCCTCGTCGACGTCCGGGGGGAAAGAGCTGCCTCGTCGACGAGCGGCGTGTGCGGGACCTCGCAGACGACTCCACCAACGGTGCCTCCTCTTCCGCCTCGTCCTCGACGCCGGTCGACATGTAGATCGAGGCGACCTTTCGTACCGGTCGTCGACGTCTACCTCCGCCCGGCATTTTGTCCTGTACCTGAAATGCAAAAGATTAAACCAATTAGCACAAATAATGGATAAGTACTTTTAAAGAGATGCAAAATAAATGAAACTTAATTGCAAAGTAATAATAATAACAATATAGTATTACATCAATTAATAACCGAAGTCCTCATCATCACTATCACCATTTTCATCATCACCTCCACCATCATCACAATCACTGCTGTCATCATCACTATCAATATTGTCGAAACCTAAGTCCTCATCATTTTCATTCTCCTCACCACCTCCATCGTCCTCAACACCTAGTTCGCGCCTAGCCCTCCATCGCTCAAGCATCATTAGGTCCTTAGCATCTTGCACCACTTCACCCTCGTCCTCATCGATGTCGTTGTCTACTTCCATGCCCATGAGTGAAAAAATATCTATCTCCAAACGCCCTTCTAACCCCTCAGGTTGATAAAACTCTCCAGTATCTGCCTTCGGGTCAAAGTTGTAATCATCATCGTTTGGGACAGGCGCTTTACCACGCGGTGACACCAATTGCACAAGGTACCATCCCTTTAGTCTCTCGTCTTTTTGGCACGCCCATGGAAGATAATAAACTTGTGTGGCCTGTTGAGCCACAATATAGACATCTTCTCCACTATAGATAGAATCCTGTCGAATTTCGACTTGTCCAATGTCGTCGGCTCTTCTCGTGACATTAGGATCGAACCAATGGCATTTGAAGACAACCGGATTTAGAGCTTTAGGGCCTGGAAACTCGAGCTCATATATTTCTTCCACTATGCCATAATAGTTGACACCATCATTGCCGGGCGTACAAACTCCTGTGCACGTGGTCTTTCGACCGGGCCGACTCTCCTCCTGGCTTCTCGTGCGAAAGCGGTAGCCATTGACATCATAAACGGTGAATGCATTGACCCTACTACTGCAGCCGCATGCAACCTGTCTCAATTTAGGACTCATTTCCCTATCCGTGCGTGCCTGCAAGGTGAGGCCAGGTAGAGCGTTACATTAGTCGCTCCTAGGTGCAAATTGGAATATCAAAGTTGGAACGAGGTAAGTTGAATGGTACCTTTGTACGGAACCATGAAATAAAATCGGGCCTAGCATTTTTGAGGAAATCATCTTCCTCTTGGACGGTAGGAGCCGTTCTCCTTCCCCAGTATTCTTTAATAAACTCCCTAAAAAACAAGAGATGAAGGGGATCGGACCGATAGATGGAGAATATTGACTATGTACGTAACAAGTCTAGAATTAAGAACTTACTTTCGATAAGGAACCACTTCTTCAAGGTTCAACAACACGTAGAGCATAATAGTGTGAAACTCATGTTGTTGCAACGTCTTGGGGGTACCTGCGCTTCCCCTTCCGAGTTGCCCCACGAAAAGGCTCAAGGTCGATAAATTCTCGTCCTCATTGTAACGAGGGGGTGGGTTCATGTTCGGAAGGTTGTCGGTATAGTATGCCTTTGTGAAGTTCGACACCTCCTCTACTCTTGCTGCCTCTGCCACGGAAGCCTCAATTTTGGCTTTATTTTTACACTTTTTTCGTAGAATCTTTTGACACCTCTCGACTGGATAGCACCAACGGGCTTGCACAGGACCCCCCAGCCGTGCCTCACGCGGTAGGTGCAAGATCAGATGCTGCATTGGCAAGAAGAAGCCGGGTGGAAAGATCATCTCCAACTTGCAAATCAGCAGCGGTGCAAGACGCTCTAGGTCACAAATCACTTCTCGAGATAACTCCCTAGCACAAAGTTGACGGAAGAAATAGCTCAACTCTGCTAGAACACGCCAAACTGGCTTGGGGAGGTATCCACGGGTCATCGCAGGAAGAAGTCGCTCAATCCATATGTGGAAGTCATGACTCTTCATCCCTAAGACTTTCATAGTCTTAAGGTTCACTCCCCTACTCAGATTCGCCGCATAGCCATCTGGAAACATTAACGTCTTCATCCACTCCAGCACTTCCTTCCTATCACTCCTTTTCAGGATGTAATCAGCTTGGCCCCCTTCTCCAATTCTTGCCTGGCGCAGGGGTCTTCATCACTAGCTTTGGTCTATCACAGATCGCCTCCACGTCAAGTCTAGCCTTGACGTTATCCTTTGACTTTTGTTTTATGTCCATCAGGGTTCCCCAAAGTGCCTCGGCGATATTCTTTTCTGTGTGCATCACATCGATGTTGTGTGGAAGCAGAAGGTCCTTGAAGTAGGGGAGTCTAGTCAAGCCTGATATATGGGTCCACATGTGTTCCTCACCGTACCCAATAAAACCACACAATGTCTTTGTCGATTTTGAGAGCCCAGAAACTTCGGCAAGAACTTGGGCACCGCTCTTAAACTTCGGGGAATAGGGTCAGTGACTTCAACACCTTTAGTGAAGTGTTGGGTGTCTCGTCTGAATTCATGGTTCTCAGGGAGGAATTGACGGTGTTTGTCAAATGAAGAGTACTTGCCACCCTTCTTTAGCCAGGTGAACATCACAGATTCCATGCATACTGGGCAAGGGAACTTCCCATGAACACACCACCCACAGAATATGCCATATGCCAGGAAGTCATGCATTGAATACAGATACCACGCATGCATTGTGAAGTTCTTCTTTGTAGCTCGGTCGTATGTTAATACCCCCTTTTCCCAAGCATGTTCCAGTTCATCCCACACTGGTTGCATGAACACACCCATATTGTTGCCCGGGTGTCCAGGTATTATCATTGACAATAACACATTCCTGGGTTCAAACATGACGCCGGGGGGAAGATTGAGGGGGATTACAAATACGGGCCAACAAGTGTACGGGGCCGCATGTGTTCCATACGGGTTGAACCCATCTGTTGCTATGGCTACACGTACATTCCGAGCATCCTTAGCTTTCTCAGGATACTGCATATCGAAGTACTGCCATGCCTCAGCATCCGATGGGTGTACCATCTTGTCACTATATCTTTTGCCATCCTTGTGCCATGTCATCTGCTTCGCGGACTCCTCTGTCATGAACATCCGTTGGAGCCTTGGGATGAGTGGAAGGTACCGGACGACCATCTCAGGGATCTTAGACTCCACCTTCTTGCCATCACCACCATCTACCTCCACATACCTACAGGCCTTGCACTTTGGACAGTGCGTTGCAGCCTTTAGTTCTTCTCCCCTAAATAGGACGCACCCGTTAGGACAAGCATGGATCGATTCATACGGCATCTTAAGTGCACGGAGGAGCTTCACTGACTCGTACATGTTCTTCGGCAGCGTGTGACCCTTCGGAAGCATTGTGCCCAAAACTGTCAACATGAGATTGAAGCTGTCTCGACTCAGGCTCAACTGCGACTTCAACCCTAGAAGTCGACCAACGGCATCCAATTGCGACATAGTTGTCTTCTCATGAAGGGGCTTCTGCGCCGAAGACATCATTTCATAGAAAGCCTTTGCGGTTTCCTCTGGATCCTCCTCCATCAATCCTTCATTGCCATGTGCCTCGTTATAGTCTACCACCATGTCGGCCACCCCAGCATCTCCATCATACTCCTCGAGACGTGCTCTCACCTCCTCCTCTCTAATACGCGCTTTCGCTTCACTATGGAAGATCCACGTCTTGTAGTTTTCCACAAATCCGTACTTGAAAAGATCTTTGTATACCTCCTTCTGCACTTTTCTTTTTTGGTTCTTACATTCTCTGCAGGGACACAACGCCCGATCCGACCCTTGAGCCGCCGGCCCAAATGCTTGCTCTAGGAAATAATTGGTCCCCCTAACCCATTCATCACTCTTCCTTTTACTTGTCCAGCCAGTGTACATCCACTCACGGTCATCCATCCTCTGTTATGCGCCAATGTAAGCGATAAATAAAGCCAGCATTTGCATCTACAAGACGTTCCTACCATCTAATAGGTGAAGGATAGGTCCTAATCCCACCCGAGGATGCGTAGATGGGTTAGCTTCCATGCTCCACTCTCGTTCGAGACGGAATTTCGGCAGCACCTCCCCGCTGTTCTCCCGATACACGTCCCGACAGGGAGAGTGTGTATCCGGAGAACAATGGAGAGGTGCGGCCGAAACTCTGACTTGAACGAGAGTGGAATATAGAAGCTAACCCATCTACGCATCCGCGGGCTGTCCAAAAAACGTGGACAATCCAAAAGAGATACTATCGCAGATATGCACTGATAAGCATACCAACGACCATGTATCCCTTTCGGACGGGAGACGCCTAACTCGGCTACGCAATCTACAACTACTATAAAGATGAGAGGTGAATTATACCTAGGGTAGCAGCACAAAGGCAGGTGGGGGCAGGGCGGTGAAGAGTCGACGCGGTGCAGAAAAACCCGCAGCGCCCAAGAAGACGATCGGAGTCACCGAGTACGTCCCACAGGTGGTCCTACATAAAGAACAAAAAAAGATTAGTATGCACTCAAAATTTCGGCAGCACCTCCCCTACACGGGGAGATTCCAAAACCTGCAAAAAAACAACGGCGCGAAGGCCGTTAACCACTGCGGCACGAAAGCCGATAACCACAACGGCGCGAACGCCGATTACCACCACGGCACGAAGGCCGATAACCACAACGGCGCGAAGGCCGATATACCTTGCTATCGTAGCCGGGCCGGTTCAACGATGGTGGAGGTCTCGGTGGGACGTAGATGCCAAGAAGACGGTCGAGGGTGGAGCCTCACCCTCTCCCTTTCTCCTCTCTTCCTCCTTCCTTCCTTTTCTTCTTTTTTCTTCTCCTTCTTCCTTCTCCCTTCTCCCTTCTCCTTCTTCCTTCTCCCTCCTTCTCTCTTCTCCTCGTTTCCTTGTCCTTCTCCCACTCCTCTTTGCCCGAGGGGCTGCGGGGGTCGGGGCAGCCGGGGCGGCCTCCTCCACTCTTAGGTGTGGGGCGGCCGGGCTGCCGGGGGTGGCCGGGCAGCCGGATGGCCGGGCCGGCGGTGCGGACGGGCGCGGCCAAGTGCACCGCAGGTCGGTCGGGCGTGGGCACGGCCGGCGCGGCTCGCGCTGTCGGGCGCTGCGCTCGCGCTGGCACGGCACGGCGCTGCGGGCGCTACGGGCGCGCGCCCGGGCGCGGCGGGCGCGGGCAGGGGCGCGGCGCAGCGCGCGGCCGAACAGCTGCTCGCCTGGCCGAGCCGCTGCGTCGCTACGCCGGGCGGGGCGGGCGGCTCGAGCGGCGGGAGGGCCGGAACGCCGGACGAGCGGGCGGCGGGGGCGGCCGGAATGGCCGGTTGCCGGCACCGCTGAAGCCTCCTAGCCGGGCGGCCGGCACGGCCGGGCGGACGGGGTGCTCCGGCTAGCGCCCGACGGCCGGGCGCTGCGGAGGCTGGCCGGCCTGGGCGCGCCGGCCGGGCGAGGAGGGAAGACAGGCCGGGCGAAGTCCGGTCGGCCGCTGCGCGGCGAGGCCGAAAGCGCGAAGACGGCGGGCGTGGGCGAGACGGGCGGGCGCGGTGGCAGCGCGTGGGCGACGACGGGGCGGGCGGGACGGCAGGGAAAGCTTGGCGGCGCGGATCCGGGCGCCGGTGGCCGGGAAATAGAGCGCCGGCGGCCGGAATGGGGCGGCGGCGGCGGCGGCAAGAAGCGGGCAAGGGCGGGGAAGGGGCGGGTGAGGAGAGAGTGAGGAGATCGGGTGGGCCGGGCTGGGCTTTTAGGGTTACAACCCTTTGCCGACTGCCCTAGGAAAAGGCAATGGCAAAGGCTTGTTGTTTTTTTTTATTATTTTCTTTGCCGACTGTCTTAGTCTACTGCAGTCGGCAAAGACCATATGCATTTTTTTTACTTCTATTTTTTGTCATCTGTAACTTGTTCCCTAAAGAAGGACGTCGAAATTTTGGGTGAGTTTCTAGACACGGCCTCAAAATAGACTCTCCAACATGAATATCATTTTTCGAATGGCTAAGTTTCATTATTTCATGCACCTACAGTTCAAACTTGGAATATGCGGTCGAAAATTCAATTAAAATAAATTAATTAACAAAATATAGCAAAATGGGTCACAAAATCATGAAACTTTTTAAGGTTCACTCTTATGGCATGTGGAGGCTATGAAAAAAGTTTGAGGAAGTTTAGAGCAAGTGACGACGTCGAATGTCCAAAACCTAAATTCAAATTTCAAAAATAAAAAATCTCATCTTTGCCGACTGCCTGACGGCTTGGCAGGTGGCAAAGGTGACGGCGATGGATGCCGTCCAGCCCCAGGCACCTTTGCCACCTGCTTTTCTTTGCCACCTGCCTGGCAGTCGGCAAAGGACGTCTTTGCCGACTGCTTTAAATGGCCGACAGCTCAGTATATTAGGGCAGTCGGCAAAGACTCCTTTGCCACCTGCTGAGTAAGGCAGTCGGCAAAGAGCATGTTTGCCGACTGCCCTATATTTGGCAGGTGGCAAAGTGTTCTAGCAGTCGGCAAAGTCAGGTTTTCCTGTAGTGTCTCCAGAGACGAGTAGGTAAGAAACCGAGCATGAAGCTGGTGGTGCCAGGTTGCTATACATGGCATGCATGATAGCAACTGGGAGTAATTGGTTCCTGGATACCACCTATTCCCAAATCGTGCATCACTCCCGGCCAGGCCTTACAGCATTCGATTCGCAACTATATATCTGTTTGCGTTCCAACTAATGTTAAAACAGCCATCTGAAAAGGAGCTGCGTAGATATAAAAGTTAGCCGACATGGACAACTAGCAAGCGGTAAATGACTATACCGAGGTACTGATATGACAGGATTAACTAAGAGAACAGTACTGGTGAATGAAGGACTGCTCGTGGTTTTCGTGGCGAGGGGTGGCTACTTCCTCCAACCCAATATATAAGATGTTTGACTTTTTTAACATTAAGTACTATAATTTGGGATGACGAGTGATAAACTTAGGGTAAAAAGTTCAAACATCTTATAAGTTGGGATGCTGGAAGTACTATACTAACATGTTTTAGGATTTGTTATCGTCAAACACAGGATTACAATGTTAAGTATATATTTGGGCAAAGCGTATTACCGGCAAGTATCTTTTTAAAGACATTTTTAATACTTGTAAACTGTTTTTGGGGGACTTCTGAAAATCAACCTTAAAACTCATTTTTAAAATTTTGAAAGTTTATTTTTACTAGGTAAATGCCCGTGCGTTGCAACGGGTGTCATATTCTAGCATTATAGCCCTTGTGACTTTCCTTCCATATATTTCATGACTTTGCAACATTCCAAACTTCTATTTGTCAATCATGCTTTCAAATTATTTGATAAAAGTTTGTCAAGATAGCTGTGTGAGAAATTAAAAAGAAACCAGTATGCCACAATTACAATTAGAGGCCATGGATTTTATTTTTCCAACTAATTTATGATGTATTGAAAATTTTGAATGCTACCATTGCTTCTCACTGGTTAACATCATTATAACTGGAACGGGGAATGCTATTTCTGGAACATAATTAAGTACCTCCAATCCTGGTAATGCTCAACCCTAAAATGGATGTTGTGTAGCAGAAAAACGAGCATGAGCATGTGCTGCAGATAAATGCTTCATGGATGGAGTTTATCAGAAGGTTCAGTACTGACAAAACCTATTGTACTAAAAATGAAGAGAAGGATCACTACATTTTGACTAATATGCTGAAGGTTACAGATTGAAGCTCAAACTATCGAAATCAAATGTATGGCAAGGTTGTGATCATTGGAAGCACACACAGCTCTGCCCTGACTTGCTGTGCTCTATAAGGTGATCTGGTACTAACGGAAGCTCCTTGTTGTTCGTTGTTCCCAATCTTGAACACTGCAGTAATCTGTTGGCATATAAAAGGGAAACATTCAAACCTGAATTGCATTTATAATTAAGTTACTAATTAACAGAAATAAAATATTTCCATATAACTTAATAAAGGTATACATGAGCTTGGATTTCCGCTTTCAAATAGCAAGAAAGTCTTAGGAAATAATTCAGAAAAAAGGCCTTTCACATTCACTCACACTGAGTGGAATTCTGCTCTTTGGGTGTCAGTGTAATGGCACATCCTATCTGTGGCCTAAATAATAAAGAGCTGAATTCAGTATCTTGAGGAATGGTCCATTATCTTGAACAGAAAACAAAGAAAAGGTACAGGCATTATCCATTAGAGTGGAGCAATGCGAAGCCCATTATGACACCAGCTAAACCTAGAGTTTTTGCTATATTCAGGTTTGTCATGTATTTATGCAGAGCAATATTCAGAAGCTCAGCACTATCCATTATGACACCAGCTAAACCTAGAGTTTTTGCTATTCTCTCATCCGTCTATGCAGCAGCTCAGTGTTGAAAACCAACTATGCTCAAAACAGCTGTTAATGTGATCCTCACCTGCAACAGTTGGAGGAGATGGAAATTCCAAACTAATAAGAATTAAGCATATTTCCTCTAGCCAGTGAAGTTAATAAGCTAAAACCATGTCATCCTATACTCTGTTGTTTGATTGTTTCTATCTTCAAGCAATCTAGGGTCTTAGCTATACATGCTGTTGCATTAAAAAAATCATACACACAAAGCAGTAGTGCCAACTTACAAGGCAAGAAAGAAGCAAGCATTGCTATTTAACCTACCACCAAAGTCAGCAACACTTCGTATCACACCATCACTGAGCTGTCATCTCCTCTCAGGACTTCAGGACCAACAAAATCTGATGCCCAACAAACACAGAGCCTTACTAAAGAGAAAACCTACTCTGAAAAAGAAAAGGGATGAAACCCCACTGCAGCAGAAACACACATATACTTTAGCAATTTGAAGAAAAAGCTTGGACGAGCTAAAATACTTGAGTGTATCCTGCTGCAGCAGCAGCAATTTCTGAGCTAAATGGTAAAGCACTAAATTACGTGATAAAAAATCCATATTTATTTATATATCCATCTTGCAATTAAAATACATCTATCTTCTCTGCTGACTGAGTTTCACAGGCTACCTATTCGTAGCTATTTATTTTGCTGTTTTTATCTTTCCTAACCAAATACTATATCGGTGGCAGCTCCTTATCATCCAAATTTATGACATCAAATTTAGTACTCCAGTAGCAATGCAAATACACCAATGAATTAAATTAGGATTATGTGTACTAACCATATTGGAGATTGGGCTTTCTGCAGTGGTGCTGGTGACGGTAGGTGGCTTCCTCAAGGAGCACGATGACAGGGGACTTCCTGGTGCAAAAAAATAGAAAATATATACTTTGAAGGGAAATTAAACATGTACTGTTACAGGCAAAGGACAGGAAAAAGCCTTCATTGCCCATCCTAAAGGCATAAACACCATTACAGGTCTTAATGTTAAGGGAAGGGAACACAGAACAAATCATAATCAAATAATTCCAGCTAGTCACAATCCACAGCTTGCAGTCATGTTTTTAACATAGGAAAATCATTTGGAAATATGAAACTGTAGATACAAGATTATTATCGCATCACAATGGGAAAACTTTGTTTATGCTTCCCTTCATAGCTCAATCAGTGCCCCTTTTTTGTAAATAGCTCAAGTAACTGATCAGTACCACAAAATCTTACGAAGTGTTACCATCCAGGATAGTATTAGATTTGTGACTTTATTTGTAGTTGAGTTGTACAGTATCATTCTGAAGCATTTTAAGCAGAACAAGGAACCATACACCAAATCAGAAACCGAAGGACAAGGGTGGAGAAGAGAGCATGCTGGTGTCAAACCTTCTGTTGATTCCTAGTCATTTCGTGGATCCCTAGAATCCTTATATAACTAAGTATGGTGTACCGTGTACATGTACGTGTAGATAAGTTTAGATCTACAACACATGAGAAAAATTGCTACTCCAAGACAAATGACGATATGTGCGTAGAAACAGCTAGTTGCAACAGGATGCAGTGCAGCTAGCCAGGCTTGTGCAACAACGGCAGCAGCTGGGGGCTCACCAGGTCAGTGATATTCGCTGCCGATGTAGTGATCCTCTCTAAAAGATGCAGCTATTAGCTCAAACTTATGACAGTATTTGTCTTGGTCACATTTGGCCTGACAGATTTATGCAAACTTATGACAATTTGTGTCTTTGTCTTGTGCATGCTAAACTAAAGCCCCGGGGAACTCATGACACCTGAGCGATTCATAAAGACACTAAAAAAAGAGATATGTGGAATCCAAGATATCTCATACAAGGTATACAAAAGCATATTATGCTTTAGGGGTCCTAAATTCTGTCGACTACAAAGTGATAGATGATAGCTGCCCATTTTCATTTAAATTTCCTATTATCCTGATATGATTTCTACAAACCATTCAGTGTCAACCATCTGCGAGCACATTGAAAGACCAATGGCAGGAGATAGTTCTTGGGGACAAGCAGCCATTAAGCAGACAATGAAAAGTAGGCAAGCCATACTTCAGGTTCCGTAGAGATCCATTATAGCCTTGTAGGAGCCTTTACACGGACCCCTTGGCCCTGAGTGCTTCCACGCGTGGGGAGACAGTGAGGCAGCAACGCTCTAAACTGCAGGGAAGATGGGAAGGGTCAAGAATAGCAGCCGGATCCGATCCCTAGTAAAGAACAGGGGAGCAATGAACCTTACCAAGGCCTGGATTCTTTCCCCAATCAAGACGACGGAGAGGATGGAGGATGGAAGGTCCTCGTCGGGTGACACGTGCGGGAAGCGCAGGGCGGACCTCGCCGGGAAGCTTCTGGCGGCCGGGCGGTCCTGGCTGGACGGCTTTGTGATGGCAACCCCAGGGGAGCGTCGTGTGGGCCGGCATGTGCTCGTCGCCGGACGGTTCTGGCTGGACGGGGGAGCAATGGCAACCGCAGGGGAACATCCGGTGGGTGGGCGTGCGACGGGAGTTCAAGGTGGGCGAGTGAGCCATGGTAACCGCTTGGTGCAGCGTCAGGTAAACCTGGAGCGGCGAGCGATTAGCGCGGGGTGGGGGTGTTTAGCGACGTGATTAGCGGGGAGCGTGCGGTTAGCCGGACTGACGATTCCATTTGCACCTTTTTAGTTGTAGGAAAAAGAGAGCAAAAACCTATTCGAGGCTTAAACGGTTTTTTTGAACTTGTTTTTCACTCAAAGCACACACTTCCATTAACCTGCAAAAATCTTATAAACCATACTTTCATTTTAAACTGACAATGAACTAATTAGAATCATGGAAAACTTTAGAAAATTATTAAATCATTCATTTTATTTATATTTTCTATTCACAACACAGAATCATAAATTTTGGGGAGTCACGCTATATGTCTTATGAATCGCCTTAGCCTCACTGCCATGACGATGTTGCCGATGCTGTTGAATTATTGCAGTGCGGTTGCCGACCCTATCTAGCTAGCAAGCTGTCATGGCAGAGAAGTAAAAGGCGCTGTGTTTCTCTCATCTAACATTCAGGTACGGCCATATGGGGAACTGATATGTATAGTTTAGGCACGAATGCATGCTTTTTTGGATCAATTTAACCTTGATCAGCTCATGTTACTAGGTTATACTGGTGCTGCACCAACTCATTTTGTTGTTTCATCGAGCTGCTCTCTACGCTCGGCAGAAGGCCTTTTTAATGGTCGTGTTCCTCGTTCCTCTTACTACCTCCTAGGAGTTTCGCTTGTTCCTAGATGATTATCCATACGTATGACACAACAATACTATGAGTAACAACTTATATGCCACACTACAATAATTACTGTGTGGCAGAATGGCAACTCCCCCCAAAAAATAAGAATCATCAAGAAAGCTAAAGAACAACGAGGAGCACCGGTACACACACAACACATTATGTGTCAAGCATGGAAATGTCCTGTTTTCTCTGGGAAGCAATGACAGTGACACAGTGTGTGGAGACAGAAATGAAAAAAGACTACTCACGGAGCCGCAAGATCCAGCACCAGCTCCATCGCTGCTACTCATGCCGCCTATTATTTCACTCTGTGGCTGATTTGCAGCAGCGTGAAGAAGCTCCATGTTGGATGAGATTGGTCAACGTCACTGTCCAACATCTATGAGCATAACGGTGTCAAAGCGGCTGCCATACTGTGACCCAAAGGAATTTCGTGAAACTAACAACAAATGGACTACACAGGTGGTGCCAGGCCGCCTGCACGCCAACTGTTTGCATGCAGGAGATCTACACATGCCATGCCAAAATTGTGCTGCACTCCCCTAGACAGAAAATCAAATATAAAGGATTTTCCTGCATACCACCTATTCCCATGTTGTCTTTCATCACTCCCATAACATTCCATCCACATTCTACACTATATTGTCATTCCCAACTAGTTTTGCCATCTGAGAAGGAACAGTATATAAAGAGAGGAAGGTAGAGCCGGCATGGATACCAAGCTATCAGTAAATGAGGAATTATGAACAATGGATAGCCCTGCCAAATACTGACATGTCTGGGTTAATTAAGAGAAGAGCAGGGGTGCAAGCAGAACACCACACAGGTTTCATGGTGAGATGGTCATTATTGTAGACCCCCAAGAGACCATTTTTAACCCCTTTGCACTATTATAAAAAGCCTAGTATCGTGGCTCATCGGCACATGTATCCTGCCCCAGAAAGTAGCAGGGAGGCATGGGTAACTGATACTAGGACAGATCTTTGCTCTACTCTCAAACTGAGACTAGCATGGGGAACTAATACTACTACAGATCTCGAAATCACTTCCGCGGTTCAAATATCAATATCGGTTTTTGAACAGGTACAACCAAAGCGGTAGTGATAAACCCCCAATCCCAGTTCTAAAACCAACACTAATGAGGTTCGCAGAAAAACTATAAAACAATCTGAAAAAGTAGCAAAATATATTTTCAATAATACTAGAGCGGCTTCCCTTATGGTGACGAGTGGCACGATTCTCATGCAAAAAACATGTGTTTCGTGGCTACCGGTGCTCAAACTCTTGACCACCTACTTTGCGTGCTATTCCACTAACCACTCCACCTATAACACACTTGTCTCCGTTTGGGATATTTGTCCTCTCCATTTTATGTCACTCTGGTTTTGAAATGACTATTTTGTATCCTAAACGTAATCTTGGTTCAATATATAACCCGTACAAACAAGATCTTGGTAATCCATCGATAACCAAATTATGGATGACTTAGGAAACCAGGAGTACAACTTTGGCGATAGCAGCGCAAACTCAGAAACATAGTGGAGAAGGGGAAGAAGAAGCTCTAGTTTATGCTCAAAGGAGAAAGGGTGGTAATTTTAGGCGTCCTCTGCACGCATGGGGATGAACCTAGACGTCGTGCTAAGGCCTAAGGCCCAAAGGCAGGACCATGGGCCCTAGTGCAGCTTTGGTTTGGCATGGAATGGCGACGCCCGCGTGTGGCCCTCCAACTTTCCTCCACACGCGGGCAAAGGAGAAAGGCCCTCAACTACAATAGCTAAGAAAGTCCCAAAGGCAGGAGCATGGGCCCTAGCGCACAGTAGATTTGTAATAACTATTGTAGTTGAGGGCCTTTCTTAGCTAGCATACCATGTGGTATTAATCTCACTCCCACTTAGCACTTATGACCTCTGCAATTATTGGATTAATTGTTAGACTAGTTAACCGTTCACATGGATCATCTATGCAGTAAACCTGATTTTTTTTTTATTTCCATAGAAATTACAAGTTGTAGTCAAACATCGATCTACAATGACTTTGTGTTCTGCTACATTTGGTTGCTCCCTACACACATGTATTTCGACATATTCCAAAAAATATCCTTTAGAAATATACTTTTCTCAACTAGATATCAAGTTCAATATCACCATGCATGCAGTTTTATTACATATCGTTACTAGCACTACTACATAAATATTTTCGGAGGCGGTTAAAATCGATTTTCCGAGGTGGTTTTTGTAACCGCCTCCAATAAAGGTCACGGTAAATGTGAGTATTAACCGAGGCGGTTGTATGCCCGCCTCGGTTAATCAAATAAAAAAACTAAAAAAAGAAAAGCCCGGCGAGCCCATCTAGGGCCCGCCGAGCCCATCCAGGGGAGGGAGGGGCGCCGCTCGTGCATGCCGGATCAGCTGCCAGCGAGCACCTCCCTGCTGGATCCGCTGCCTGCGAGCTCCTCACCGCCGGATTGGCCATCGATGAGCAACTCCCCGCCAGATCCGCCACCCACGAGCTCCTCACTGCCGAAGTTGAAGAGGAGATGGAGAAGGAGGAGCGCTGCCGCAGGGCGCCGGATCCCTGCTCATCCACGGAGGAGCGCCGCTGCCGCCGGATCCGCTGTCGGCTGGCCCCTCCACGCCCGGATCCACCGCCCGGCAGCCTCATCCATGCCGGATCCATGCCGGGAGGCCGCCAGCTTGCTGCTGCTAAGCCGCCGGTGCCGCCCAGCGTGGGTGGGCGCGCCCGCCGCTGTGCCGCTACGTGGGTGGGCGCGTCGGGCCGCTTTGCCGCTGCACGAGTGGCCGCTGGCCGCCGTGCCGCCATGCGGGTGGCCGCGCCGGGCCGCCGCCCGCCATGCCCCCCCGGGTGGCAGCGCCGAACCGCCACCCCGCCCGCACCGCCCTGCTGGTTGTCGCGCCGAAGCCACCGTGCCGGTGCGCGGGGGCCACGCCGGACCGCCGTACCGCTGCCTAGGTTTGGGAGGGACAGAGTGAGATAGAGAGAAGTGATGACTGGGGAGGGGCAGGGTGAGAGTTAGGGTTTGGGAACTCATGGCATATATATGAGCTGCTGGTTATCGGGCTCTAGATGGGCTGTTTGAGCCTGATATTTACTGAGGTGGGCCTTTTAATGTAACCGCCTCGGTTAAACCGAGGCGGTTGTGTTATAACAACTGCCTCGGTTAATATATTAACCGAGGCGGTTGCTGTGCCGGGGGCATTGCCTCAGTTGGGACTGATTAACCGAGGCCGTTTTTCGCTAAAACCGCCTCCGTGGACAATTTTGAAGTGTCTTGCAAAATCTTTTATATAGTAGTGTAGCTAGCGCCTTCCCCTTCCTTTACCTCCTGTGCATTGTACAACCGTACCACAAAACTTTGAACTGCATCGAGGCCTGTTAATGAGATATCAACATATCACCAAGCATGGTACTTCTGAAATGTTCGCATGCGTAACGTCTTGGCCCTTCAACTGGGATTGGAGCCAATGGCCTCTAACAATGAAGCCCAGGCAATCCAAACGCGAATAAACGAACGATTTATTCAGGCACATTCTTTTCCAGAGATACCTAGACAACAAACCGAGCATCACAGTGTTTCAAGGCTTCTTGCGATGTGTTTGGGTATATGAATGACATCTAGCTTGACACAGCATGCATGAACACAACTGAAAGTAATTGGATTTTCCTGGATACCACCTATTCCCAAACCGTGCTTCTTCACACCTGGCAACATCGTTCGATCCACAATTACATATCATGTTTTCAACATACTAGTTTTGAAACAGCCATCTAATGAGGAGCTGCCTATATATAAGGGAGGCTAGCTGGCAGTGACAATGCGCTACTTTAAATGAGTAATGATAAACACTGGTTAGCACTTCCCAGCTACTGATGTGGCAGGGTTAATTAAGAGAACAATAGGGGTCCTTGACGGACAGCACGTGGTTTTCAGAGCGAGGGGCATGCTATTGTAGATTAAATTAAAGAGTCCAGCGTTTTCTACTTTGCATTATGAAAACATCCATTTCTAAAGTCTCTGTGCTGCGAACTCACATCAACCCTCGCAACACATAATTGCCAGAATGCCAGATAATAATATGAGACGACCATAACCCAGCTAGTGTGATTATTAAGCAGGGATAAATCGGTCTATACACGCAACAGGTATTGCCAGCAGGTATCTATATATATGCTGAGTCGTAATACAAATTATCACACTAACTTCATAGTTATTACCCTGTCGGCATCTATTGTTTTTTGAATAGGAAAGACAATATTAATTCAAGATCATTATGTTGTTTTTAATCAAATGAAATATAACTCTATTATGCAGGTAATTTTCAGAGGAGCGTACTGGTTATGCTTTTGGGCCCAACTGCAGCGTGATGAGACAACCAAGGACGCAATCTCAGCGATGAGCAAGAAATATCCAATAAAGGATGGAAACATTTGTATTGTTTGAACTAGCGTCCTGGTCGATCTATAAGACTAAGGCATTCTCTGTTATTTTCTTCCGATACTTTGTAATAATTGGCTGTGTACATCCCTGGATGTAGAGGCCGGATATTCCATTATCTAAAAAATCTCAAGTTGATAAAATAAAATTGAGTCCACCTCGGAGGTGTGCAAAAACTTACAGCCTAAAGTGACGAGAGCTTGGTATCCTAATGACAATCAGCTGTAGCTAGGACTAGATCACCATCTATGTAACCACCAGCAAAACACACACACACACACACACACACATACACACTTTGGGCCACCCTGCAATGTTTTGGCTTCTGGAGAATAGTCCGTGTACGTGGCTAGTGTATAGCCACATGCAAAACTCACAATGGGAAAATATTATTTATTCTTCAGAACCACATTACGGAACATGTAGCCAGACCCACAAGCGACTGAATACATTATATCTTTCCTAAACCCCAAAGTAAATGCCCAATCATATGTGAATTAGGATGCATTTGTTTCCAACGATGACTTTTATCTTGTTTCAAGATTTTTTACATTTTCTATGATCGAGAAAAACTTTCCACGCGAGCTATATATGCTCCCTGGTGAGATGAAAGTATTATTTTTAGTGAATTTTTCTTATTTGAATTCACAGTTAACACGGAGGGAACAGATGCACCTGACAGCTTCCCACAATACACGAGGCTTAGTGGAGGGGGAAAAAATGGGAAAGCTGTGGAATTCCCCTGGAAGCCAAGCCAATGGCTAGGATTACACGTTAAAATCAATATGCTCTTGAAGCAATGGCAAACCAAGGGCTCGACGACCCTAGGTACCCGAGTCTCGGTGTCTTAAGCCTTGCCTAGGCTCTATTTCAGCCTTGGGTCCGCTACTGTTTTGAGGTAAACATAAACTACACCTATGCCAAACACAGAGACAGTAAAGTTACCATCTGTACGGGTCCTCTTTTTTTTTTTGTTTTCCCCCTGACCAGGTCTGTATCCCAATAACTCAAAATATGGTATCCATCAGAGCATTGTACTACTGAAAATTTGAACTAATTCACAAATCCTGAAAATGATATTAGCATTACCTACGTCTGCCACTTAAGAAATCAATTATCAAAACCTAATGACCATGGGACAATTAACCAGATGGATCAGCTTTTGCGGCAGGGAATTCTAAAAGGCAAACTATAAAATGTTGTATCGAGTGATATACACATGGTGATACCTGTTGGTTTTGCCAACAAAAACCACACAGTGAGTAGTCTGACAAGTGAGAGGGGATAGCAAGAAGCTGAACGGGCAGCATCTCTCCCTCTCTCCCCCCCATGCTCCACCTCCCCCTCTCCCCTTTTATAGGGAAGGTGGGAGGGTGCATCTTATTATTTCCACCCTGATGAGGCTTGTATTTACAAGATTGTCATTTAGGACTACAAATAGACTCAATATTAATTCAATTCTCTAAGCTATGTAATTGGGCCAGAGCAGGGGTGCCTAATCTATAATTCTACCCCCCAACAGTAGCCCCTCAGCGATTCGGTTTTGATCGATAGTACAAGACCTAATAGCTGAATACAAACTAAGCGTGGACCAATTACAACTCAGTTATTTCATCTATACATAGACACTGTAAAGACTACTTTCCCTCTTGTCTTTGGTGGCACCCTTTTCTCGAGCCTCAATGGATCGATTTTTTTTGGTGACTTGCTCTTCGCGACTTAATTGAATAAAGCGAACTGATTGACGTGGATGAAGCGGTCGTAGAGGAGGATAATGACATGTCTTCAAATCTTCGTTTACGAGCGCCAGGCAAAGCTTCAGTCTTCGAGCGATTTGCTATCCAATACGCTCTACGCCAATCCCTCTTGGCATGCGCTCGTGGGACACTTCGCTCCAAAATATTGTTAAGGGCGAAGTGGAAGATGCCGGTTGAAGGTTCCTTGGCCCCAAAGTGTCAGTGAGAATGTCAAAAGTGTTCATGAAGACTTCTTTCCTTAAATGTTGATGACACCGTTGTTGTTTGCATTGATGAATTGTTGGGTTTCATTTAAAGTGATAGGCTATATTTTTTTACTTTGGGGGCAAATAGGGGCAAAACAAGCTCCTCATTGCTTTTATATTATATTCTGGCATCAACGCTAGGTGTTTTTACACTATTTCGGCGCCAACCATCTACCTTTAAGGCGAGGGAGCGAATAGCGGCAAAACGAGTCCATCGACATTTTTTATTATTCGGCGCCAATTCCCAAAACTTTTGAGGCGAGGGGCGAATACAGGCGAAATAAGCCCCTCGGCAATTTTTTATTATCCAGCGCCAATCCCTCAAACCTTTTGAGGCAAGGGGCGAATAGAGGTGAAATGAGCCCCTCGGCAATTATTTATTATCCGGTGCCAATCCCTCAAACCTTTTGAGGCGAGGGGCGAATAGAGACGAAATGGGCCCCTCGGCAATTATTTATTATCTGGCGCCAATCCCTCGAACCTTTTGAGGCGAGGGACGAATAGAGGCGAAATGAACCCCTTGGCAATTATTTATTATCCAGCGCCAATCCCTCAAACCTTTTTTTTTTGAGGGGCGAATAGAGGCGAAATGAGCCCCTCGGCAATTATTTATTATCCAGCGCCAATCCCTCAAACCTTTTTGAGGCGAGGGGCGAATAGAGGCGAAATGAGCCCCTCAGCAATTTTTATTATCTTGGTGCCAATCCCTGGAACCTTTTGAGGAGTGGGGTGAATAGAGGCGAAAAGAGCCCCTCCGTGTAGGCTTTTAGATTAGTGTTGCCGACATAAAGCCCCTCACCAGGTTGTCGGCCAGAACTTTTTTATGATGCCAATGGTGCTGGCTGCAAAATGAACTAGGACACAGTTTATAAAACATGGATGTATATTATGCTTTTGTTGTATGTGACTTGCTTAGGATTTCAAAGTTTTTTAAATGTTTATGTTTCCAAAAAACGGAAAGGACGTGAAATCTTAAATTTTTTGCTTGTTAACCAACCACTGGGACCTATTCTGAAAAACTCGCTCGAGAGCTGAAGCTGGGGTTGTCGTTCATTTGAAGTATCATCGTTGTTTTTGTGTTTAGTTTCTGTGCAGCGTCCAGGAGTGCGGAGGTTCAATCCTTCCGCCTTATCCCTGAATTCAAGACTAGTCACCGAAAGCTTTGATGGTCATCAACGAGCATCAACATTCCGCTCTGGCCTATGCGAAAGCTACTTTGTGTCTACTAATCGTTACCAAGCTGGAATTTCAGCGTGACTTATCATTCGGCAGAAAGGCCAAGCTCTTGTCAAAAAAAACTTTATTTTAATTTTTATATCCCTATTTGGACTAATCACTTAGAAAAAACTGTCCAAATTCAGATGGCTTTAGAAGCATGTTTTAGTAGATAGGTTTCGTGCTGCTTATATATTCATATTTAATTCGCAACGATGACGAGCATCCGTCCTGCACCTTCGCTGCTTTAAAGTTTTCGCTTTGTCAACCGAAATGAACAGGACCATTATGTTTTAGCGGTCTGGTCCAGCTGCCCCCCCCTCTGGTGTCCCCTTTCCGGGCGACCTGGTTGGCTTCCTTGTCAGAGATTGTCGATGCCCCGAGAAGTCCCATCCACAACCAAGGACCCTGTGCGCGGGCCCAGGTCGCCCTTGTTATGAGCAGCAATGCGGATGCCCCTTCGCATTGGCGAATAGGTTGCTGTCCTGGCGAATCAGAGTTCAGAGGGCGTCGTGCGAAGGGGATCTGTGCAAGCCCTGGCGCTGGCGGCGCTCCAAACCTTTCGCCAGCGCGAGAGGATGGCTTCCCACCCCCGAGATTGAGCCTCTCATTTGCCAGCTGCCTCTTCTGGTGCGGGGTTTATTTCACCTAGGTGAAATGGTATTGGTCTGTTTGGACGTCCTTCAAACGTTTAGTGCCCACGTTGGATATTTTGTGGAAGTCGCAAAGGGGTATTTGCTGAGCCAATGAAGCTAGTTCGCTATTGTCAAAACGAGTTTTCGCCAATGGCTACCGAATTAGCTAAACTATTTTCCTCAGGATGGCTCTTTCGATTCCAATAGCCTCTCCGCAAGCAGTGTTCATGAGTGCCATATTAAGATGGCTCCTAAGTATTCCTGTATGAAATCTCGACACTACTAGGATATTGTGATAAAATACTGCTATAAGCCCTTTTCGCTTGTCTCGGATCATCAGCAAGACAGCAACTGGTTTTTGTTCTGTCCTGAACATGTGCTCGCCTGGCCGTTCATAACTGCATAAGTAGTTACGTTACCGAAACATATGGCTACAAAGGCATTTGTTTTTCACAAGTTCTTGCATTTTTGTAAGCGTGTTTTTGTTATTTTGTAATGATATGATACCATTTTGGGTGGTATTTATGTGGAAACCCAGCGAGCGTTAATCGGAGATAGTAAGATATGTGTGATACTTAAAAAAGGGTTCTTTCAGCAACAACCCGTAGTTGTCACCGATGGCATAGCCCCTCGCCAGGTTGTTGGCGGAAGTTTTAGCTAATGACACTACTACTGACTAGAATTATTTGCGGCCAAGTTTTGAAACACAGAGTTGCATGTATATATAGAGATAAAAAAGGATGCATCCGTCAATTTGCGGGCGCTAATTAATTTTGATCTCGTCGGATATATTCTTGCCGATATTAGGGGTCTTGCAGTGATAAGGCGCCTCTTTCGGCTCATGCGGAATGCTCATGTTGAGTGAATCTTTTGATCGAATGTGCAACACACATGAATGATGCACTAGATATTTTTATTTAGCTTCGCCCTCATGTATGCTCGGAGGGTCGAAGTCCTCAGCCCTTAGGTTTTTTATTTAACTTCACTCTCATGAATGCTCAGAGGGTCGAAGTTCTTAGCCCTTAAGCTTTTCATTTAGCTTCGCCCTCGTGTGTGCCCGTAGGGTCGAAGTCCATAGCCCCTAGGCTTTTTGTGTAACTTCGCACTCACATATTTTGGAATGGTCGAAGTCTAGCCCTTAGGCTTTTGTTGATGCATATGATGGAAGAATTTATAAGAAATCCAAAGCCAAATTGTAGATGAACCATTGAAAATTGTTGCACGATTGCAAAAAGTTGTTGACTTCAGAGAATTTCACATCGCAGAACAAAATCACCGAACAAAAAAAAAAAAAAACCTCCAGCAAAGGAGAGAACAGATCGAACCATTCGAACACCTGAGTCTCAGTGTGTGTTGTTTTTATGATGGAAAATCCCAGAGGCTTTGGATATTTCGACGGTGACAGCATGGCGATGATAATTTCGAGCAGCAGACCTGCAGGTTAGTGACGTGCAAAAAAAAAGGTGCGAAAAGAGCTTGACAGCCCTCACGCCAAATAGCTAGCTCTCTACACACTAGCGAAAACGTATATGGACTCAGGGGAAGAATCCAAACCTTCATTTAAATGGTGAGAAATGAAAAAACAGCTGAATGAAACAAATGGCAATTTGCTTCCTAGCGTGGGGAAACCTGGTGAGCTAATACATGGAAATTGTCTTGTTGCCATTCTAACCCTGCAAAGATTGATTTCGCGTGAAAAAGGTTTAGTCTTGCAGAAAAAACACAAATTAGTTTTCGGAGACAGGAAAGTCCCTTAAAATGGTCCGCTGGTGTGAAATTTTGAATCTTCGTTTCTGTTTTGGACCAGGAGAGCTGAACCCCTCTTCCTCTTCGAGTGATGAAAGTGAACAGCTGGTGGTTCCAGAAAATTGAGACGAGGTAGTATTCGCTGATATGTCAAAAGTAAAAGGATGCTTATCTTGAGCTTTAGAGGTGCAGTGCTGAACGTAGTTGTTGGGGGGAGCATACCCAGTCGGCCCTCCCCCTTTCACACATCGTCGCTCTGTGACGACAAGGCACCACATTCCGCGGTTGTGTGCGGATTGTTGCGAATGGCGAGGCAGCACGGCTACATAGCGGGCACCGCGACGGCACATTCCGAGTTTCGGAGCCCGACACCGAGCACCGTTATGCGGTTGGCGTGTCGGGCGAAATGGTGGCGCCACTTCGAAGAACTGTCCAGCGCGGGATGGCGAAAGCAGTGAGCGAATAGGACGCCCGAGGTCCGAGCCGACGCCACCGTACGGCTGGCAGGCGGTCCGGCGAACGCGAATCGCGAGAGCGAACCTCAGCCCCTGGACTCCGGGGATCGAGCATGGAGGGGTTGACAGGTCTTCAGGAATGGGCAAACCGGCGAATCCACTGACGACAGATTCGGTCTTCTCATTCGGCTACTCGGGTGTTTTGGGCCGGACATAGGCGGCGAATGGGCGCCCAGCCCGGGGGAGTTAGATGATAACCGAGATTGTTTTATGGTGACAGGTTGGCGAAGGCACGATAGGTCCGGCTCTCGCATTTACGTTGCGAATGCGCGCCGTGGCGGCCGGAGCGACTAGGGGTCTGGCCGTCAGGATGAGGTCCCACCTCGTCTCGGCAAGTCGGCTACGGCATCAAGTGCGGGGCGGACGAGAATGACCCTAGGGTTTCAGGGGCGGCTGAGACCCTGGCCACGAGGTGGAGGGCAGAACCGTCCGACCCCCGTGGAGTTGGTAGCTATAAATAGCCCGGGGTTGGTCCCTTGGGAGGGCAGAGGAGGAGCCCAAGTGGTTTCAGTGCGCTTTAGCCTGCCACTTTGGTGCTCCGTCCAATTGTAATACTTTCTCCAGATCGGCAATACAAGTTTGTTTCGCTGAAACAACATTGGCACCCACCGTGGTTGTTGCACGAGCTTTCCATGGCTCCAAGGAAAGAGAAGAGGCAGGCGGTGGAAGCCGCCCAACCTCCGCCAGCCGACGGCGCGCCTGCGGATGTGGTTGAACCGCCGGTAGCCCCCCCCCAGTGGCACGGTAGTCCCGCATTCCGCAGTCGCTACCCCGGTTCCCGGAGCGGAAGTGCACGACGAGCCCGACGACACTCGAGGCGAAGACACAGTGGAGGAAGAAGAAGAAGCTGACGACGAAATGATGGCCCAAGGAGCACACCTCAAGAGGTTGAGCGAGTTCGAGCAAGACATCCAGCGTTTGGAGCAAGAGAAAGAGCAACTCGCCGAACTGTTGGCCGAGAAAGAGCGAGGAATACGCATACAAGACATGGTGAGCCAGGCGGAAGCAAAGCGGAATGCCCTATTCCGCGAGGTCGAAGCATTGCGAAGAGGCATAGACCCCGACGCCCCAGGGGGACCACCCCCGGCACGACCCGCTCGAATGGTGGATGTTGTGCCAGTAGACAACACATCACCGCTTTCGCCAGAGCTACAACAATATCCGTGGCCACCGAATTACAAGCCAAAGATCCCACACTACGACGGCCAGCCGAATCCGAAGAAATTCATCGCAGCATACGAAACGGCGGTTTTCTCGTCAGGAGGAGACACCCAGGCCCTGGCAAAATCATTTATCCTTGCGGCAGACGGTGTTGCTCACGAGTGGTTTATCACCTTAAAGCCACTGTCCATCAGGTCCTGGGACCAGCTGAAGGCAGAGCTGTTAGCGACGTTTCAAGGTTATCAATCCGAGATAAAAACAACAAGAGCTCTGACGAACTGTGTGCAGCGTGACGACGAGCCCCTCTCCGACTACATCAAGAGGTTCATCCAAGTAAAAGCGCAAGCGCCGAATGTACCAGAAGCCGCCGTCATCGCGGCGGCAATCGAGGGCCTTGCGACTGGCCAGTGTGCGGCATTCTTGGCTCGTTCACTACCAACCTCAGTTGCCGAGCTTTTCCGCATCATGAATGACTACGCCAAATCAGATACAGACTTTCGGTGGTGCAAGGCGAACCAAAACTCCGCTCGGCAGGCCCCTAAGATACCAAGACCCGCCCAGCAGCAACCGCAATACAACCAGCGAAACGTGAAGCCTTTCCGCACGATAAACAACTTCCGTGAAGAATCAGGAAGCTCCAGCCAAGAAACCGAACACCGCGAAAACCAACCGCAATTCCGTAACTTCGAGGGACCACCACAGGGAAGAGGCGGAGGAGCAATACGCGGAGGCCGAGGAGGCCGCGGTCGCGGAGATCGACCTCAAAGACCACTATTCTGTTTTGTTTGCGGCGAAAACACCGGGCACACAACCCGGGAATGCAAGTACTCCAAGCTGGCTAGAGAAATGAAGGAGAAAGATGACGCGTCACGTGGAAGCGAGGCCCCCAAACACATATCCCACAATGCTAAAATCAAAAATCCGGCATACAACCCAGCGCATCATCCAGCAGCTTCCGCACCACCGATACAGGGATACAGTCAGCCCGGGTACACTTGGCATCAGCCGCATTTCACCCCACAACAGAACCTCATGTATCCGGCACAATCGCGGCAATGTCATCCAGCCATCACCAAGACCAGCCGCAATCCAGCCAACAGAACCAATACCAAAGATCGCCCCAACAACGTAAGACGGTGAACAACATTCTCCCGTCGAGAGGAACATCTACGCCATAACCGGGCGGATCGAACCAGAACTCGCCACCACAAAGAGCTAGAAGAGAGTACGAACGGAGGGTAATGACTGTCACCCCGAGACTGCCCCTCAACAGACCGGCATGGTCCCAAGTCCAAATCACATTCGACGAGTCGGACTTCCAAGTCCGGGATTTCCCCCACACCGATGCTTTCGTCACAAGCGTGAATGTAAACGGGTTCACACTGCACAACATTCTCCTTGACACAGGCAGCTCGGCCGACATCCTTTTCATCAAGCCATTCGAGGCGACGGGTCTCGACGCCCGAACACTTCAACCAGCAGGAAATCTGTTATATGGATTCGGAGGAAAACAGATAAACGCAATTGGAAAGAAATGCATCCCCGTGTCGTTCGCGGAAGGCGAGATGGTCCAAACGGAGTCGATAATGTTTGATATCGTGGCCATCGACTACCCGCATACACGGCAATCTTCGGAAGAGGCGTAACAAACAAATTCAAAATGATAATCAAGCAGAGCTACCTGTGCATGAAAATGCCGTCCCCATTCGGAGTCATATCCATACATGGAGATCAAATTACCGCCAGAAGAATCGAAGGCAAACCAATGCCCGGATACGATGATCAACGAAGTCGCCACCAAAGAACGCGAACCGGAAGACTTCAAAAACCTGGACTCCGAAGAGCTCGTCCATCGAAAAAAGCAATTGAAGTGCCAATACACCCCGAAGAGCCAGAGAAAACAGTGAAGCTCGGGGCAGATCTATCCGAGGAAGAAAGAAACGCATTAATCGCCTTCGTCCGCGAAAACGAAAATGTGTTCGCATGGTCGGCCGAGGATCTGCAAGGGGTCAGCAGAGACCTCGCGCAACACAACCTAAACGTAAATAAGGAAGCCAGGCCTCGCAAGCAAAGGTTAAGAAAAATGTCCGAGGAAAGGGCCGTAGCGGCGAAGGCCGAAGTGCAACGACTACTTGACGCAGGTGTCATAAGACCAGTCCAATACCCGGAATGGCTCGCGAATGTCGTCATGGTAAAGAAAGCAAACGGGAAGTGGAGAATGTGCGTCAACTTCATAGACCTAAACAGCTGCTGTCCTAAAGACCCTTACCCACTACCGAGAATCGACACACTCGTTGACAAAGCGGTGGGCAGTGAAATGCTGAGCCTCCTCGACTGTTTCTCAGGATACCACCAGATATGGTTGAATCCGAAAGATGAAGAAAAAACCAGCTTCATAACACCATCCGACACGTACTGCTTTCGCCGAATGCCTGAAGGCTCAAGAAACTCAGGCTCAACTTTCTCCCGGATGACGGATGTAGTTTTCGGCAAACAAAAAGGCCGAAACTTGGTGGCGTACGTCGACGATGTCGTGGTCGCCAGCAAGGCAAAAAGCGACCACATCACGGATCTCGGAGAAACCTTCAAGAACCTCAAGAGTAGCGGCCTAAAACTGAACCCGGCCAAGTGCGTGTTCGGAGTCCGACAGGGAAAAATGCTCGGATGCCTCGTATCAGAAAGGGGAATAGAAGCAAACCCCGACAAAATCCAAGCAATCATCAACATGCAACCCCCGAAGACAAGAAGGCAGGTCCAGCAGTTGACCGGAAAACTCACGGCGCTCAACAGATTCATAGCAAGATCCGCTGAGAAAGGCCTCCCGTTTTTCTGAGTCTTGCGGAATTCAAACCTATTCGAATGGGGGCCCGAACAGCAAACAGCATTCGAAGAGCTAAAAGCTTACCTCACCAAACAAACAACGCTATCTAGGCCAATGCCGAAAGCCGTCCTTCTCCTATACATTGCCGCTTCCCCGTCGGCAGTAAGCGCCGTTTTGATCGAAAAAAAAAGAGCACGACAACAAGATGAGGCAATTCCCAATTTACTTCGTGTCCGAAGCATTGTCAGGAGCCAAGCTAAATTACTCAGAGCTCGAGAAGATAGCTTATGCGGTTGTCATGGCGTCGCGTAAACTGAAACCATACTTCCAAGCGCACAAGATAAGAGTCCTTTCGGCGCAACCGTTGGAGGCGCTGTTCAGAAACAGCGAAGCAATCGGAAGAATCGCAAAATGGGCCGCCGAACTCAATGAATTTGTCATCGACTACGAGCACCGCTCAGCGATCAAATCGCAAGTTTTAGCGGACTTCATTGCGGATTGGACACCATCGGCATACGACACCACAGCGCAATTCGAGGAAGCTGAGTGGACTGTACTATGCGACGGCGCGTGGGGAGCGGCCGGTGCAGGAATCGCCGCTATTCTCAACACCACCATCAGGGCCGAAATTGAGATACGCGGCAAGGCTGGAATTCACGTCTACTAACAATATAGCTGAGTATGAAGCACTGCTCCTAGGCCTTCGGAAGCTGAGGGCTTTGGGAGTAAGAAGATGCACTGTCATGTCAGACTCACAGGTCGTGGTCGGACACGTCGAAAAAGATTTCGTCGCTAAAGAGCTCGAGTTAGGCAAATACTTGGCAGCCATGAGAAGAATGAAGAAACACTTCAAAGGATTCACAATGAAGCATATCGCAAGAGGCGAAAACACCGAAGCAGACCAATTAGCAAAAGCCGCCGCTCAAACCACACCTTTACCCGCTGATGTGTTCTCCCAAAGACTTACAAAGAAGAGCCATCAAAGAAGAAGAAAAACCGGCGTCAATTCACATCATAGCAAGTGAGGACTGGCGATCCGAGATCATAGCATACCTCAACGGAACTTTCGAACCAAATAGCAAGCACGAAGATGAGCGAATGCAGTCTAGATGCAGGCAATATTCTATAATCTCGGGGCAACTGTACCGCAGCGGAATAGTAGCTCCACTCTTAAAGTGCATCAGCAGAGAGGAAGGTCAAATTTTGCTCAATGAGATTCATGTGGGAATGTGCGGAGCACATAGAGGTCCGCACGAAATCGCGCATAGGGCAATGCGCCAAGGGTTTTACTGGCCTGTGGCCGCAGAAGACGCAAAACAGGTCGTTCGATCCTGCAAAGGGTGTCAAATGTTCGCAAGAAACCAGTCCGCGCCATCTGCGCCCACCAGAAGCATAACCCCAACTTGGCCACTCCAGCGCTGGGGGATCGACATCGTCGGACCGCTACCGTCCGCACCAGGGAATCTCCGTTTCGCAGCAGTAGCGTTGGAATACTTCACAAAATGGATCGAAGCAAAACTGTTGGCAAAGATCACTTCTGGCTCACTCAAGAACTTCGCTTGGCAAAGGATCATATGCAGATTTGGTGTCCCAGCCCACATCACCTGCGACAACGGCAAGCAATTCGACTCAACGGAATTCCGAAATTTCTGTGTCGAACTAGCATCAAGCTCACCTTCGCATCGAGTCAATCACCCGCAAGCAAATGGCGCGATCGAAAGAGCGAATGGCCTTATCTTCTCAGCAATCTCCAAGTCGCTCTTCGACGCCAAGAAGGGAAAATGGTCCGCGGAACTCACAACCGCGGTCTGGGGCCACAACATCTCAAAGTCCAGAGCGACAGGCTTCACCCCATTCAGGCTACTATACGGCGAAGAAGCCATTACACCAGAAGAGATTAGGCTTGGGTCCTTCCGAACCCAATCATGGGAAGAATCGGCAGACCGACACCTTGTCGACCTGGAGAATGTGGAAGGTACAAGAATAGTGGCAGCTAACAATCTTGATAAATATCATGCAGAAACGAAGGCGTAGAGAGACAAAAAGGTGCTCCGCAAGAACATCGGTCCTGGAGACTTGGTGCTCATCCGTCACCCCGACAAACAAGGCAAGCTGCAGTCGCAATGGTATGGACCATTCGTCGTCGCCAAACGAGTCGGCGAGAACACTTTCCATCTCTTCAATGAAGAAGGCGCCGAGACGACGCACACATGGAACACCGACAACATGAAGCGTTTTTATCCATAGAATTTCAGATTCCACGATGGCAATGGAGAATGTAATAATGTCTTTTCTAAGCATATTTTGAACTCATTGTAACACAAGCTACGCATGCATCGTTCGGCTATCGCCCGCAAGATGCAAGAAATCAATGTATCTCGTAAACTTATCCCGCACGAAAGGTGAACCAAGCAGGCCGAATGCGAGACAAAGGAGACCATTTGTTTCGGTTATCGGCAACTCCGACGTAATAGTGAAGGATGCGAACGGCAAAGCGTCTCGACGAAGTCGACTTCACCTTTTGCATCCAAACAAAAAGCCTAAGGGCCTAAATACTTCAATCCCCCGAAAAGGCGAGGGGATGAAGCCGACAAAAGCCTAAGGGCCTAAATACTTCGATCCCCCGAAAAGGCGAGGGGACGAAGCCGACAAAAGCCTAAGGGCCTAAATACTTCGATCCCCCGAAAAGGCGAGGGGACGAAGCCCAGAAATGCCTAAGGGCCTAAGTACTTCGATCCCCCAAAAAGGCGAGGGGACGAAGCCGAGAAATGCCTAAGGGCCTAAATACTTCAAGCCCCTGAGAAGGCGAGGGGACGAAGCCGAGAAAAGCCTAAGGGCCTAAATACTTCGATCCCCCGAAAAGGCGAGGCGACGAAGCCGACAAATGCCTAAGGGCCAAAATACTTCGAAACCCCGAAAAGGCGAGGGGGCGAAGCCGAGAAAAGCCTAAGGGCCCAAACATCCCGGCCAACCGAGAAGACAAGGGGACGAATAAGAAAAAGGCCTATAAGGTCCCAGTACCTCGACAAATAAAACCATATTACCACTAATCAGCCAAGCAAAGACCAAGAATGACAAATACACGATACTACCAGGGGACGAAGGTAAGAGGACTCATAAGGAGAACATAAGTACCCAAGATAGTTACAATATCCACGTACATCCATAGTTTAGACAAACCGGCTATCGGCCCGGATCGCTCGAAACCGTGACATGCGGCAACAGCGAAATAATCTAACGCACACCACGGACATCCTTCAGCATGACCCCCGGGAAAAGAGAGCAAGGTGATTCGGACGTTTCAGCACCAACAAGCAAGCGCCCTTGGTCCCTGTGCTAGCATATGCGCGGGACTGACATTAACTGGAACCTTCACTCAGCACCGAGGTTACATATCTCGTCTATCCTGTGAAAGGATAAGGTCGCAACGCAGCGGGAATATACAAATCTAGTGCCGACTCGAGGCCACAGGCCGAGCCGTCTTCCGAATGCTCTCCCATCCCCATGCAATCCACGATGATGGCCGTCGAAGAGAAACAGTACCATAGCCTCGCTCTGAATGAAGCACGCTCGTCCGGCATCTTCCCAACCATAGGGGCTAGGACTATGGAAAACACAAGATGCCCACGTCCAGGCAACCAACAACATTTATATACGGCAACAAGTAACAAGCAGCAATAATTGGGAGAACAACCCAATTAAATACGACAATTAGGGAGACACCCAGGATGGCAATAAATATAGAAAGGACAATATAGCAAGAAAGCCGTCAATAAATAGGCCAGGGCACAAGACCCCAGGATAACAGCTCAACAGGAAGCAATGACAAACAACAAGAGAGATCGAGTCAAAGCGCCACTCAATCCAAGTTGGCATGAGAGGCATGCAGGAAGAGCGAAGGCGAGTGGACGCAGCCTTTCACGTAACAAAAAGACCAAGCGCGAAAGCCACACGGAACAGCTCGACAACGGCAGGCAGGAAACCTTCAATGAGACACTAGCTACGCGCAGTTTCGCGTGGCGAGCCGACTGCAGACAGTTGAGAGTCCTCAAAGAGGTAGCAGCCGTGCGAAACCCTGCGAAACAGCCTAGCCTGACACCAAAAAGGGCATCCCATGAGAGTGCACCCATGCGCAAATTCGCGATGTAAATCCGCCAGCCACCCCAGCGAATGTGAGGGGTGGCACCTTTTTTCAAAGAAAAGGAAAATAAATTGCTAAGGGGCTGGCTACACTCTATTTCGCAAAACAGATTCGCCAGCCACCCCAGCGAATGTGAGGGGTGGCGCCTTTTTTCAAAGAAAAGGAAAATAAATCGCTAAGGGGCTGGCTACGCTCCATTTCACAAAACAGATTCGCCAGCCACCCCAAATAATGAGGGGTGGCGCCTTTTCAAAGAAAAGGAAAATAAATCGCTAAGGGGCTGGCTACGCTCCATTTTGCAAAAAAGTCGCCCGCCACCCACCCCAAATAATGTGAGGGGTGGCGCTTTTTCAAAGAAAAGGAAACTAAATCGCTAAGGGGCTGGCTATGCTCCATTTCGCAAGTCAAGTCCGCCAGCCCCACAGCGAATGTGAGGGGAGGTGTTTTTCGAACGAAAGCAATTTAAGCCACCAAAAGTATGGCTAGGTTCCGTTTCGCGACATGACTTCGCCCGAACCGAGGCCAAGAAGGGATCGACGCAACTTTCTTTCGTTCCACGCATTCGGGACCAGCATCGACATTATAAAGAAACATCGATGGAACGAGCGAAAAAGAGAAAACAACAACTAAAGACCCATACATCGTATCCACACGTCGCACGACATCATGGCGGAGAATAAAAATAATAGCGTCGCGAACCCTCTGCCACGTCTTCTTCGATGGGCTCTTCCTTCGGCTTCAACAACGCAAGCCCGGAGGCTGCATGGCATGAACCATCAGAACGACGTAGCGCACGCCTTTTGCGACGACGATTCGCAACAACGACAGGATCTAAGCGAGCAAAAAAGTCCTTAATACGGTGATCCGCAATCAAAGCACGCGAAAGTCGAGAGTCCATGAAATCCGAGAGTTTCGCTTCGGGGAATTTTTGACGGTGTCGAAACCACGAGGAACCGCCCATGTGAAGTCCATCACGATTGATGGCCAAAGGCCACACAAATTCGGGTTGCGCAGGCCCCCAACTGGGAACCTGCGCAAAGTCACAGCATGAATCTTGCGCATACCATCCGTGCATCCAGCACAAAGACCTAGCAAGCGAATCTAAACATCTACCATGGAGTCATCAGCGGTAGCATTCGCGTCGCCTGGCGAAACCCCCACGCCCGGAGTCGACGGCGTTCCCGCCTCATCCGGACCGCGATGCTCCGCATCATGTGCATCCCGCTCGTCGATGAACTCTTTCTCCAGTGAAATGAGTTGGTCCTTCTCGGCATCATCCTACACTCCACAAATCGAAATAAGAAATAAAAATGGAACCGATTTCGCTCGCGGAAAGTCAGTAACCTCACCTTAGCTCGCCCAGCGACCGCCCGCATAAGTGCAAGATCACTGCCGCCCTGGCACCAGAACTGATCAAAAAAGCGAAGCCCGGTAGCATTCGCCTCAGGAGACACGCGCCAGAAGTCATCAACGCTGCTGAGGTCGACGCTTCCGAGATGGTTGCACTGGACATTCTCAAGCCCAGCGCACAGGGTGCGAAAAGCCATGGTAGCGGCGAAGTCACGAGACTGGTTAAGATTGCCTTCCAAAGAAGCCAGCTCATTCCGAATCCATGACACGAAGGTAGATGGCTCGTTGTCGTCCGGGGGGTGACTTTGGCGCCGAAGGAGCGGGAGATCCAAGTATACTTCGCAATAGCTTCTTTCGCAGCTTCAGCGAAATCAGTCTTGCGGGCAGTCTCGTCACGCTCAAATTTCTTGAGCTCCTAGACACGGGCCTCCAATCCCCGGTTCTTCTCTGCGTCATTCGCACGCTGCTGCCGAAGGGTCGTCAGCTCTTCTTCGAGTTCCTCAATTCACTTCGATTTGGTCTCCACTTGCTTCTCGAGAGAGCGGCGCGCAATTGCCCCTTGTTTCGCCAGGGTGCGTGAAAGAATGAGAGCCTGCGAAAGTCTGTCAGCGTCAGCGAAAACAAAGAACACGAAGATATTAAGACACGAGTAAAGCACTTACGCTAACTTTGTGGAAGGCAGCCGCATCAGCAAGGGAACTGCTGTCCACCTTCAAGAGGTCCCTCTCCATTTCGGGAACAGTCAGGGAACGCGAGCAGAAATCAACATACTTCGCAGTGTCTTGATCGACATCGGGCAGCACCCCAACTTCGCGGTAGTTGAAGTTGCAAGCCAGATTCGCCTGAGACGAAGCACCTAGAGCATGAGCAATTTGATAAGACCGCTCCTTTCGCGGGTCAGTATCCCCAGAAGAGCCCGAGCCGGAATAGAAACACGGTTCGCCATAATCTTCCGGGCATAGGGTAAGATCCAAGCGCCCGAAACCCAAGAGCTGCGTGTCAAGCATCTCTTGGGTAATGCGAAGACTTTCGCAGTAGAAACGGCTCTTACCTACAGCCGGGCCCTTGTCCTTCGCCAGCGAAGCGTTGCTCTCCTTCGGGGGACGCAGATCCGAAGTTTCGGCGCCCTTCAATTTCTTCGTGGCGGCGGTCTTCACCCGCTTCGCGGAGTCACCACCGTCAGCCTCACCCTTCCGCGAATGCTTCTTCAACTTGTTGAAGGTGGGCATCACATACGACGACAAGTCGTCGTTGAAAGCGGAGGCGACGTGCTGGGATCCGCGGGGCTTAGTCGGGGCCATCCTCTCTTCGGGCTCCGAAATTTGAAAAGCCGGCAAAATAGCGAAGTTTAGAACTATACAAACAAGGGGGGATAACAAATCACAATCGCAAGCAACGCGAATAAGGTGGACCTCTCCCTCAGAATCGAGTTCGATAACAGGCACCGAATCACTAAACGCCACCTTACGGCTTTGCTTGACCGGTTGGGACAGGTCTCTCCCGATCCGCACATCCGCGGGTTCGGCCGCCACCCGTTCGCACCCTTCTTTGCACCTTTAGCGGACTTGTTGGCAGCAGAACGGCCAATACAACGCCGGGCCCTCCAGCTTGGGCCCCGAACGCACCTCTTTCGCCGTACCGAACCCCCATTATGTCGAAAGCGCGGTTTAACCGAGACCTGTCCCCAAGAATCTTTTGCTTCGCTTATGACTTAGCATGCTTCTGATAAGCACAAAGTAGATGGAAAGCTTCGACATCCTGCAGATGGCAAGCAATGGCAAAAATTCAATGAGGACCATCCGAAATTTGCTAAGGAGACAAGAAATGTCGATTCGCCTTTAAATACCGATGGAATGAATCCCTTTGCTTTGAAAGGGAGCAAAGTAAGCACAAAGACATGGCCGGTGATCCTCACCATCTACAATCTCCCTCCACACTTGCTACAAAAAAGCGAAAATATCTTTTGCTAACCATTCTTATTTCGGACCTACACAACCCGGGTGTTGACATGGATATATTCTTCGAGCCATTAATGGAGGAAATGAGAATATTATGGGATACGGGTGTTGACATGTTGGACGCTTATCGGAAAGAGTCATTCACACTGAGAGCAATTATTTTTGTTACGATCAATGATTACCCCCTGCTCTCTTTGTATTGTCGGGGACAGTTCAAGGGCAAGGTTGGTTGTGTAGTATGCTTGGATGAAACATTTTACGTGTCCCTCGGTGCCTCCAACAAGATAATGTACATGAGACACAAAGGCGTTTCTTATCACAAGGTCATAGGTACCGCTTGCGAAAAGATGGATAAGTACTTTGACAATCATGATGAACTAAGGTCCACTTTGCTCCATCGGATAATAGTAAAGGTTACAGAGTATATGAGATAGTTAAGAACATCAAGTTTGTATTTGGTAAGAAGACAAAAGATGGAAAAGTAAGAAAAGATATAAAGCCAACTATTTGGGGCTACATTCAAGAAGATATCAATTTTCTTTAAGTACTTGCCATATTGGAAAGAGCTTGACGTACGACACGCGGTTGATGGTATGCACATTCAGAAGAATATGTTTGAAAGCATAATTGGTACCTTGCTAGACATAAAGGGCAAGACAAAGGAAGGATTGACTTCACGTCAGGACCTGGCCAATTTGAAGATAAAACCTGAACTTCACCCGGTATTGCTAGATAATGGAAAGTACCACCTCCCAAAGAAAGAAGCTACAACTTGAGCACAGATGAGAAACATGCCATGTGTGTGTGGTTGAAGAAATTGAAAGTTCGGCTAGATTACTCGCTCCAACATTAAGAGCATTGTGTCAATGAAGGACCTTACACTCACCAACTACAACTCACATGATTGTCATGTGATGCCGACAACTTTCCTCCCTATTGTCATCGGGGCTATAAGTCCGGTGTTCTTAAAGATGGCAATCACACGGTTGTGCTTCTTTTTAATGAGATATCACAAAAGGTAATTGATCAAGAGCGGTTGGAGTCTCTTCAGAATTCGCGATGGAGACATTGTCACAACTTGAGATGTGTTTCCGCCTTCTTTCTTCTTCGATATAATGGTACACCTTGTCATGCATTTGGTGCCACAAATACAGGCATTGGGTCCCATGTATTTGCATAAGATGTGGACATATGAGCGTTTCATGTCAATTCTTAATGGGTGCGTAGCCACTCGTGCTCGTCCCGAGGCATCTATGATAGAGGGATACACTACCGAAGAGGCCATTGAGTCCGGAGGTCCATTCTCGCAACATTTGCCTAAAAGACCAAATTGCAATAGGTTTGCCTCCGTCTCGACATGAGGGTAGACTATATGGGTGTGGGTGGATGGGTCGGAAATCATTCATCCCGTCCGGACTACAATATTGTCCTCGAGGCGCATCATAGCATCCTACATCGCTCTCAATAATGGATCCTCCGATCAAACAACACATACAAGAGCTAAGCGATCGGAACCCCCGGCCAAACAGAGGATTGGGTATCGAAGGAACACAAGCGTCGATACACCACATGGCTAATGGAGCGTAACATTCCAAATGGAGACACAATTGAGCAACAAACTATCAAGAGGTTGGAAGTGGACCATCTTGCCAGTCACATCATGGTAGACCTTTGACATTAGTGGCTTCATATTTTGTACTTCTAAGTGCAAAATAGTGGTGTTCGTTGCGAGGCCATAGATGATTCGGATGAAATCGCTAAATACTTTGGCTTCATTGAGGAGATATGGGAACTAGACTATGATTCATTTAAGACGCCTAAAAGAAATAACCTCAAAGAAACAACCAAAAAGTAATATTCTATATTCAAAACGAAATATTCTATAACCAAAAAGAAATATTCTATATCCTAAAAGAAATAACCTAAAAGAAATAACCAAAAAGTAATATTCTATATCCAAAAAGAAATATTCTATAACCAAAAATAAATATTCTATATCCTAAAAAGAAATAACCTAAAAGAAATATCTAAATAGAAACTTTCTATTTTCTAAAAAGAAATATCCTAAAAGAAAAAATCTAAAAGAAATATTCTATATCCAAAAACAAATAACCAAAAAGAAATATTGTACAAACCAGGAAACCATTTACACGGCGGCGGTTGTCAATACAAACCGCCAGATGTAAATGTTATCTTCACAGGCGTTGTCAATACAAACCACTGTGGAGACCATTTTCACAGGCGGTTTGTATTGACAACCGCCGATGAAGATCATTTTCACAGGCGGTTTGTATTGACAACCGCCTTTGTGAAAATGCCACCCTATATAAGACACCGGGCGGGACTTGGGAAAATTTCAACTCGGTGGGCGCGTTCGGTTTCAATCCACGCCACCAGCTGCCAAAATCTCAGCGAGGAGTTTTGAGAGATTCGACGAGTGCCGAGGAGTTCCGCGCCGCCGTTGACGCGTTCCGCGCCGCCAGCGCTGCCGTCGGCCGTTCCGCACCCGCCCCGCGCGCCGACGCCGCCAACGCCCGCGCTGCCCGTCGGCCGTTCCGCACCGCCGCGCGCGCCACTTCGACACCTACGACGCGGCCGGCGGCGAGGTCCAGCGCCCGCCACCGTCTAATTCGGCCGCCGCTCGAGCTCTCCGTCGTCCGGCTCCTCAATTGGTGAGCCTTATGTTCTTGAGCATCGATTCGAGCTCCGGCGAAGCGGCGTGGTGGCGAAGCGAGGCGTGGAGTGCCGGGCAGCAATGCCGTGGGCGGGCCGCGCGGCATCGACAACAACAAATTGTGCTAGCAAGCACGAAGAGTGCGGTGGCGGCGGGCAGGCTTATCGGCGGCCCAGCGGCGAAACGAAGATGCACGGCGGGCGGGCGCGGGGGGCAAAGTGCCCTAGCGCGGCCGCCCGCCGCTGAGGGCCGTTGCTGGGCTCTCCAATGGCCCAGAGTGGCCCTTATTTTTTAAAATCATCGTTGGCCACTATTGGGCCCTTTAAAGGCCCAACAAAGGGCTTTTTTTTTGCAAATTTTTTTAGGAAATTAGTATAAATTAATTCTATTATTATATATGTGTAAATAATTATAAATACAATAATCACATAAGGAAATAATTGTATCATTTGAAATAAATTCTATCATTACATAGAAATGTAAAAAGCTAAATAACTCAAAAAAGAAATATTATTTCCTTTATCACATGTGTGTAAACATGTTTTTTTTTCCTTCGATTATTTCCAATAGCATATGTGTAAATATATTGTTTCCTTATATTAATTCCCTTATCATATGTGTAAATATATTTTTTCCTTCGAGTATTTCGAATATCATATGTGTAAATATATTGTTTCCTTCAATTAATTCCCTTCTCATATGTGTAAAATATATTGTTTCCTTCTATTAATTCCTTTATCATATGTATAAATATATTGTTTCCTTCTATTATTTCCAATATCATATGTGTAAATATATTGTTTCCTTATATTATTTCCTTTATCATATATTAATAGCAAATGATTAGCAAACCTCTTTCTATAAAGTATACTTTATTCACGAAGTACTTTGCTAAGATTAAACTATGTGCTAAGTACTTTGCATTCATTTAGTGTGTTAATGACTTAGCATTTTTTATGACTTAGCATTACTAAAGAGAAGATGACTTCTCCAAAAGCCGGAGAGCATGCAGATGACCAGCATCATGCAGAGTCGCCCAATAAGGTTGATACACCCCCGGACCAACGGTTAGTATATATGACTTAGCTTATATATTTCGAGTATAATTAGCAATACTAAAGGGCAACGATGACTTATAGAAATGAAGAACTCACATACTTATTGGCCTTGCATTTTTAGAACTATAAATCCTCCGGCACAAGAAGAAGAAGAAGAAGATTACCATGGTGACATGTTGGAAGAAGAAGAAGATGACGGAAACCGAAGTGATCCATGCCCTAGCATAGATAGACAACCTCAACATATTGTAGACCCAGATTATGATCCAGCTATCGATGAGGTACAGTTATTACGTACATACAAATGCTTTCATTCATCCCATAAAAATATGCTCCGCTCCATGATGCATTGCATATATCGTGCAGGAGGTTTTGTCTCAATTGCGGGAGATTCTGGCCGAGGAAGAAGAAGTGCCAAAAGGAGAAGCCCCAGAAACAACCGAGACAACCACCTCAAAATCAAGGAAAAGGAAACGTACGGATCGAAAACGAGGTGAAAGGGGGACGAACAAGTGGCCAGAGCAGACCTATGTTATTCCCGACATAAGCCCGAAAGGAGAGCCATTAGTGTCAGATGCGGTGGCGGCCAAAATACGAAATGCGATTGGTTTTTTGGTCAGGGATAAGCTTGACATCACAATCCAGAGGTGGGCGGATGTGAGCGAAGGTACAAGAAAAGAGTTATGGAGAAAGTTCGGTGAAAGGTTTGTCATCCCTACGGGGACTGACAAAATTGTGAAAGAGTATTTCTTCAAGCAGGTTCCAACGTCATTCCGAAACTATAGATCGGAAATGAATATCAAATATCTGAAGAAGGGTAGGGATCCAACGAGTAAGTATAAGATCACCGCTGGTCGGTGGGCGTATTCGGGGGGCGTAAGAAAGATCCAACTTTCCAAGCCAAGAGCGAAGCCGCTTGAGCTAGCAAAGAAGAACAAGTACCACGACCACCTTGGCACAGTGGTTACAAGCTGCAGATTCTGAAGTACCGGGCAGAGGAGGAAGAGCTCAAGAAACAAGGCAAGCCTATCCTCTCAGAGGAAGTTGGTGAGAGGACGGCGAATTGGCTGAAAGCTAGAGGAACAAAACAAACTTCTACCGGTTTGAACTGTCCCGATGAAATGACACCGACAGTAGAGAAAATTGTGGAATTGGCCGCGGATATCAAAGAGGGCAGATTGAAGCCACAAAGAGAGAGGGACATCTTGACTTTAGGTCTAGGCAACCCTGAGCATCCTGGTCGTGTACGAGGAATATCATCGAAGAGGGGATGGAAAGAGGGATTTGGTGAAGAGTGGTTGGGCATGTACAAGAAAAGAGATCGATACAAGGAACATATGAAAGATTTCTATGAGGAGCAGGCTAAGGAACAATTCAAGAACATGATGTCTGATTTCCTAACAAACCCTGATCCTCAAATAATACAGAAGCTAGCTAGTGCAATGTCTGTTCAACAGATGAGCACACAAGGTCCGCAGATTGCAAATTGTTGATATGATATGGTATGAAGCATGTTCATACAAAGGAAGTTGCCACAGGCTTTGCAATCCCAGGACGTGACTACCACCATACCATCATACCAGAAGAGTACTGCAGGGTAGAAGTGCGTACGATCGTCCCTGGCTATGAGGAAGATGTGCTTGAAATTCCAGGGCCTGACAATGTTGAGACACTCGGACATGCCATTAACACTTTTATCCTATGGCCTCGACGAGACGTGGAGTTGACGCAGCCACCACAACCGCAGCAACCACCAACCGCTGAAGGGTTGCCAGGAACTCAAGAGTCACAACATGTGGAAGTTGTTCTGGACCCAACCCCGATATCACCATGTCCCCAATCTCCTCCACCTAATATACAATCACCGCTAGCCAATCCTGTTGAAACCCCACAGTCATCACCTAAACCTGCAGGATCTCCACCACCACAAGCCAATCCTATTGAAACCCCACCATTCAATGATCTAGCTCGTGCTTCCCCACCACCTCATGACCTCGAACAATCGCCTTGGACACCGCCGCCGCCACCAAAAACGATCCAAGAACCACCAAAGAAGAAGAAATTTCCGGTTCCCAAATTGATCTCCCCGTTCGAGCCAAAGAGGAAAACTGCTGGAACCGCCAAGTTTTTATCAGGGATTGCACAAAGCCGCAAGTCAAAGATCATTGACTTAGCTGAGCAGGAGAGGTCGTCAAAAGGCCCAGAGATCAATGTCTTACGGATCGGGAAGCCCACATGGGAGGATTATGAAAACGTCCCCGACAGGATACATACCGGGCGTGCCTCTCCTTAGTTGGGAGAAATCAAGAAACTACCACCGGGTATAAAAAGACTACATGACTCGGTATATGAGAGCTGCTTCGTCAAGATCGACACGATCCAAGTAAGCATACCACCCTCTGCTTTTGTAACACCCCGAATTTTTTGAACCTTTTTCGAAAATCACTAAAATTTTGAACTTTTCAAAACTTTTCAAAAACTCTTTAGCCTTGATGTGTTCAGCAAGATAGGACTAGTGTGGCATAGCATACAACCCACCCCATGCATTTTTGAATTCAAATCCATTCAAATTCATAAGCACATCCATCTAGAAAATGAGAAATAAAATAGAAAAGGAAATAGAAAAAGGAAAAGGAGCTCGGGCTCCATCTCCCCCATCCGGCCCAAGCAGCAGCCCCCACCCCCCCTTTCTCTTCTCCTTCCCCCTCTCTTTCTTTCCGCGTGGGCCGGCCCGGAACGGCGGCCGCCCAGGCCGCACAGCAGCGTCGCTCTCCCTCTCCGCGCCGATGACAGGCGGGCCCCGCCTGTCATCATCGTCGTCGACCTCCCGCCAGCAGAGGGACGACGCGAATACCGCGTCGACGAACGCCGCCTCGGGCTCGCCGTTACCGCCATCACCCCGCCGAGCGAGTGGATAAGGATGTCGACATCCTGAGCACGCCGCGCCTCCCTCTCTCCTTCTCCCTTTCCCTCTTCTCTCTCTCTCGCGCCTTCTCGCTGACACGCTGCCACCGCCGCTACCCGACGGAGCTCGGATGAGCACACCCTATGGCAGCGCCAGCGCCGCCGCCTTGTGGCGAACCGCCTCCGCGAATTCAAACTCGCGCGCGCTCGGGAAGCCTCGACGGCGGCGAAATATCTCCTCGCCGAACCGCCATTGCCGGCCTATAAATAGGCCCGGCCGGCGCCCCTCCACCCTCGCCCTCACCACTCCGAGCTCCGCTAGGGGCAGGAACACTCTCTCTCCCCCTCCATTCCTCCTCTTCTCCTCTCTCTCGAGCTAGAGCTCGATTGCCCCGACTCGGGAGCAACCGGCGCCATTAGAGCCGCCGCCGAAATTCAAGCTTGTTGCTGCGCCATTGGCCGATTGGGTTCGAGGTGAGCTCCTAGAGCCTCTCCTCCACCTTTTCCTCCCTCCAATTCCTTCTCTCCCTCTCTGTGTTGCTCCACCGCGATGTGCCGTCTTCCGCCGAGCGCCATTGCCGCCGAACACCGGCCGTCGTGGCTCGGTTGGACGACCTAGCCTCTCTAACTCCCTTCCTAGCCACCCTGCACGCACGCACACACAATGCGGGCCGATTAGGCCACGCACACGCACTCTACACTACGCGCCGCCGCCGCTGCTGAACCTCCAGCGGGCCGCCACCACCACCGCTGCGCGCGTCTACCGTCGCCAACGAGCACACCCAGAGCTGCGTCTCGGTCACCCGCACACCGTACACTCTTTCTCTCCCCTCTCCGAGGCGTCACGCCGCCGGCGACGAGCTCTCCGGCGAGCCGGCCCTCTCCTCTCTCTGTTCCGGCCACCCTCCCCTTCCCTTCTCTCACTGGCACGCGGGACCCGCAGGCCAACGGCGCCCACGCGCCGCGCCGCTCCGCGCCGTCCCTCTCCCTCCCCTTTTCTACCACTGACACGTGGGACCCAAGGCCAACGGCGTCACTGTGCCGTGCCGTCCCACGCCGTCACCCCACTCCCTCCCTCTCTCTCTCTGCACGTGGGCCCGCGGAGCCGGCGCCGTCCAACGCCGTCACACCGCCCGGCCCCACCTGTCATACACACATACACAGTACACGCACACACCCTTCGGGGTACACTAAAGAAAATGGCTAGGTGCACCCGGGGAGTGTACACGGAGTAGTATTTCTCCATTTTTCTAGTGTTAGGAAAATTCCAGAAAAATTTGTAAGTAAACTACTTGACATATAGAATTTAATCATGTAGGTTGCACACAAATCCATGCATTTTAAATTGCAACCAAAATTCCATTTAGTAATTAGGGTTTTAAATAAATTAGAATAAACTTTGAAAAGGTATAACTTTTGCATTTTAACTCCGATTTAGGTCAAACCACTTTCTAAATTCTTCTAAAATCATGCTCTACGCATTGCATCTAGTGCCACTACCTAGTTCTATACTTGCATGTATGTGTTTCTTTTATCCTTTAGCAGTAGTCTTACCCGATAGAAAATCCCCCGCCAGAGGAGGACGAGCATCAGGACACCGAGGACTCGGACTACGTCGCGGACATCGACGGTGTTGACCACACAGGCAAGTCCTAATTTCCACCCCTCTACCACCCTTCTATCTTAATTGTAAACTGATCCTCTATTAAAGAATATACGATAAGCGATGATGAGCTAATGTGACAATGGGATAATAAGATAATTTGACAAAGTGATTATATACATGTTATGACCTAAAACGGGTAGGGGTAATCTAGGTGTAGATTACTTGACGGATATTACTGCGAAGGATATCCTATCGGAGATACCTGTTTTAGTCACCCCTAAGGGCCGGTTCGTAGTCTCTTATTCATCCCTGTGTGATATTTCGTGCAGCCACACGTCTATATGGGTAGGCTTGATCTCACACCCCGTTAGGTTGAAGTATATTTCCACTTAGGGGGCCGGTGTAGGCAAACGGTAGAGCAGGAGACGGCGTAGGATGCTAAGTGATCTTCCATGGTCTGGTTGGGCGTGGACGCTAAGTGATCTTCCACGTAAAATTGTTGGGTGCACATTTGCTAGCTATATACATATATCTATATATTCTAAGTGTGGATGCTAAGTGATCTTCCACAAGGTGTGTGAGGGCATGAGTTGCGAGTGAGCTTCCATGTCCAGGTTAGGCATAGGAAGAAGAGTGGTCTTCCTCGCTTAACTTTCTCCCAACCCCTGAGCGCCGTAGTGGAAATGTATGGAACCCTAAGGAATGCATACTATCGGGTACGAGGTCTCGGTAGTTCCTTTCTAACCCTTTGGCCGGGGAAGGAATCGCAACTACCGTGTGGGGAAAAGTGTACACCCTCTGCAGAGTTATTAGAATCTATTCGAATAGCCACGTCCTTGGAATGGACAAATGCCGGGATGGGACGCTATGATTAGAATATTATAAGATTAATGAGATAACGTAAAACCTTGTGATTATGAAATGGACTAACCTGGGACTAGTAAGGAGGATAATACCCTACTAGGCCCAACCCTAATTTTTATCATCACTCTTTTTCACCAAGAAGTTGGGACTTGCTGAGTACGTAAGTACTCACCCCTCTTTGCTATGCAGACTACGACCTCGGAGATGATCGCGACTATGAAGAGGAGGTGAACCCTGATGTCTAGGAGCTACGTAAGGACCCCGACGCGTTGGATCGGATCGTAGGAGTTAGGGCTTCGACTACGCTCAAGATGCCTGTGGAGTAGTTGCTACGCTTCGCTAGAATAATTAGTCTCGCCTTAGAATCTACCCTGTAATAAAGCCGAACACCTTGCGGCCTTAGTCATTCTATATGTAACCCAAGGGCTATGCCCTAACGATGTAGAACCCTTTAATCGATATCAATAAAGCTCGGAACTTTTCTCTTAAATCTGTGTGCCATTTCTATGTAAAATAGACGTATTTGTGCGTGATCCTGGCGCAAATACAGGTATATCTGGACTCTCAAATTGAGGGGCCGATAGCTTTCAGAAGTGAACGAGATACCGCTTTTGTAACCTTCGAAGACATTTGGTTGATGATGAACCTTAAGCGGCTCGATGTTCAGCTCATAACATTATTTGTATTGTAAGTCTCACTCGTCCTAACATGTTCATCCTTTAGTATTATTGAGTTGTATTACTAAGATATCCCTTTGATGACATGCACTTGTACCATGCAGAATAGAATATGATAAGGACGAGAACACTTATGGCCCTGGACCAAACAAACATGAAAGCAAGAGAACTGGGTACCTTAGCCCAAAGAAAATCTGTGAGAACGAGCATACCTTCCGGATTGGTCATGACAGCGATCAATTACAAGGATTAACAGAAAAAGAAGCTGCAAAGAAGAAAGAAGACTTGGAGAAGAGACACGAGGCTATCTACGCCGCGTACATAGAAAATGCATTTCTTCAGTTCCAAAATAGGAAAGTGGTAATTGCCCCATACAACTTCGGGTAAGTCTGAGTGTATATATAAAAATCACGTTAACAATATGAATAGAAACACATGACATTCTGGTCCATTCGATGCGCCACCTTTGGATATGCTTCTATATCTATCTTAGAGACGGAAAGATGCTTTGTCTTTGACTCTGCAGATTATAGACCTGAAAGCTATGCAACGGTCACGACCATCTTGGAACGGTAAGCTAACATACTTGTATACATACTTTTATCGCTGAAAGTTACGAAAAACTAACTAATTCTATTTGAGACCATAGGGTTTTACAGGTGGTACAAGTTCAAGGGTGGGAAGTTCGACTTATCCGAGAAAAGGCGAGGAACTAAGAATATTTCATAACCGGGCCGGTAAGTAAGATATGAAGCCAGATCATGTATGTACAGTAGTTAAGACGATGTTGCAAGTCAATAACAACATCTCCTCTATATAGTGCCACAAGCAACCACCTGGCTCCGTTACAATCGTGGATTCTACGTTAATGCGAGTTCATGAGACTGAACGGACGGTACCGCAAAAAACCCTTATAAGGTATAACTAATAGTCACGCTATATTTATATCGTTTTTTACCAAGTGCAAACATATGATGTCTACAAACTTCCTTTCTAGGCGGTTGCAGAATCATCGAAGCCCAAACACCTCACGGAAAAAAATCTATATGAATTAGTTGAGGATCTGTGCTCCTTCATCATGAAGGAAATCATTCCAAGCGAGGGAAAATACCACGAACCGGATAGCGTCTTAGCGAGGCCAGAGTTTAGAGCGCTAAGAGAGATTAGCGCTCTGAAACTAAGTCGAGATGATTATTAGAATCATTATTTTATTTGCGATGAAAAACTTTATTGTCGTGGCCGCAAAATAACTGTGATGTATATTGATGTATATATAAATATTGTAATTAAATTAAATTGTTAATGGTATGTATATGTATATAATTATATTAGTCCTTTGTAGCATAATTTAATAGCCTTTTGTACTCCTATCATTGCATGTAAAGACCATTGACATAAGATATAGGGAGAGACAACGGGAGAGGGAGACGGAGAGGGACAAGGAGGGCGTTTCACATTTAAAAATTTAAATTTAAAACTGGCGGTTCACAGAACCAACCGCCCGATGGAAATACTATTTGCACAGGCGGTTGGTTATGTCAACCGCCTGTGAAAATATATTTCTACTGGCGGTTGACGGCCGGACGCCAGTGGAAATGCTCCATTTCCACTGGCCTCCCACACAGGCGGTACGCCAGAATGCCTGTGAAGGTGCGTCTGGAACCGCCTATGCAAATGCTCTGTGTACTAGTGTGATCTAGTCATGATGTTTTAGTAGATGAGATGCCTAGGATTATCGCTAAGATGACACTTGCCTATGACAAATGTAATACACATAAACATACTGTAGGACAACCGCAATAACACTTTCATTCTTATAGTTGAAGGCCTGCAGGTCAGCTCACAGAGTTCCGAAGACCATCATCAAGGCTATCGATCGCCGTCGTCATGCCTTTTTCTGGACTGGGGAGGATGTCTAACACGGTTCGAAATGCCTGGTGGCGTGGGACAACGTGCAAGCCACCAGGAATAATGGTGGGGTCGGGGTGAAGGACCTCGAACTTCAAAACCGCTGCTTACTCATGAAGTTCATCAACAAACGTTTCACCAATGAACATGCAAGCTGGAAGGACTGGCTTTTGCGGGACGCTGCCTCTTTTGACACCCCACCACGGGTTCCCAAAGTTTCCTGTGGTGGATCATTACTGATGAACTCAACACCTATCACTCCATCACATATGTAAACATCAACAATGGTGCCTTCACTTCATGCTGGCTTGATCATTGGCTTCCTGATGGACCCCTCTGTTCTACACATGAAGCCCTGTTCTCCCACACTACTAGGCCTAATGTATCGGTGCAGTGTGTCTTCCAGGAAGGGTCTAATTTTATTTGCGTCTCAGGCCCCGGCTCACTAACGCTGCTAGCATCCAGCTAGACATCCTTGCCATGTAATTGCAGGGAATCAGACTTGGCGAAGGCACAGACACAAGATTGCTCAAGCTGAATATGGGAAACCATACTCCTCTCGAGATGCTTATGCCGCGCTAGATGCTTCTGGCAACCCCACAGACATCCACGGCCGCAACAAATGGCGGATGTGGCTACCCAACAAAGTCAAGGTCTTCTTCTGGCCGTATTTCAAGGATCGTCTATAAGCACGAGAACCAACCTCCATGCAAAACAGGTCATGGACGACGATCAATGTCAGCAGTGTGCCCGCTCGGTTGAGGATCGGCAACACGTTTTCTTTGGATGTCCGAGGCTCCGAGCATCTCTAAATTATGGATAGTGACAGAGCTCACTCAGATCAGCACCCTTCGGGACGATGAAGTCTGGAGTGCAACCACGCCATCTGCACTTGACGCTGCAATCTGGCCCTTCGTTCTCCACACAATTCTCGGGAGACTGTGTGGGACAGCAAGAATGCATGGTGAAGTTTTCAGGAACGAGGTTTCCAATTACAGAAGGGTGCTGAACCAGGTCTACGATTATTTTGTAGTCTGGCGCAAATGCCTTCCCCCCCAATCTTGCTAACAGCCTTGATGGCTGGCGTAATTTCCTCAAACGCTGCAATGATACTACTGTAACTCGCCCCACGTAACTGGAATGCTTTACATTTTTGAATGAATGAAGGTGGGGAAACTCCCACCGCCTCCCGTTTTACTTTAAAAAAAAATAGTTGAAGGCCTAATGCCTAAATAAGCTCAACCGCTCTGTCACTTGTTAGGCTTAATTTGTCCAAGAACCATAGCGCCTGCCAGACTTTTTGATGATGAGAGTGTTACTGGAGCGGAGCTGTATACAGCTGCATGCATGATTTGCATCACGAGAGGTTCTGCGATTGCGAGGGCTGCCTTGCCACCAAAAACCCAGAACTATACGCTTACCTATGTCAGATCTAATTTGTACCAGATGTTTTCTTCCTCTTATAATTCTTATTCTTTTTTCATATTGTAGTTTTCCTGATGCCACCCATTCTGAATCTCCATTTCACTGTGTTTGGGCTACCAACAAATCAACAAGAATTGCCTGGCAGCAGAAGCAGCAGCGCCAGCAGAAGTGAAAGATACTGACAGACAGAGACTAAAAACACGAGCATGTCGTTAGTCATAACTGTGACGGGAATGACACAGTTGTGAGATATAATATCAGCAACTATGGCAAGGGAGCTCTCTCTTTCTTAGCAGTTCGGTGGCATCTTTTGTGTTGTCTCAGGCCAGGGTAAACAATATCATCCCTGACTCATGGCTATACAGGACACAACCAGATGGTGGAGTGGCATATATAGGAAGACTTCTTCGAGGGGGACATTATTGACAAGCTGAAATAGAAAAAATAGAGTCAATTAATGAAAATCCGGCTGCAACAAAAAAATTAGCGGTCTCATGCTAGGACTGCACTAACTACAAAACTGGAGGCCAGTAGGCACTAATCACAAGTACAACACAAACTTCTCACTATTTTATAAAAAAATTTAAGCAAAGAAAAAAGGTGGACGCCTGACAATAATAAATATGTCCCTGATTATATAAGCATTAAATTATTTCTTAAAATTTTGCATTAGGCTAAACTCAAGGCATGAAGAATTGATTGCGCATGATGAAAATTACCTGTAATATTTTGGTAACCAACCATAATAGACTGTTCCTGCTGATAATAATTATCAAACCTACATCAGCCCACAGACGTGTTTGAAAGTGCTGGAAGTACATGGTTTGTGGGACGAAAGGATGACTTTCCATATACTTTGGGGTCTATTTGTCTACAGTCCTATACGAACCTCTATTTATGTCTTATTGTGCATTGGGTGAAATTAGTTAATTTTCCATCCCAACCCACTACCAAACACGTCCGCTAAGTGTACTGCCGTAGGCATGTGTTGGGGAAGAAGCCTATCTACCGATTAAATTTTCATGGTATGAAGCCTAATTCCATCATATGTAAAATGGAGCACTAGTAACAATGGCCATTTCCATGACTGATCCTGATGCACAATGGACTTTTCCAGATGTCACCCAGTCTTAATAATCCCTGTGTTGACTTGGTATGTCACACCTCAGTAGCAGTGTCACAAGACACAATATTAAGTAACGAGACAGCTCTCCTTGGCTCCTTTGCTTAGCAGTTCTGTATTTCTGTTTTATCTTCTGGCTAGCTTCGGGCTGTGTTGCAGGAAATGGCAGTATGGAGAGTAGCATATATGTGTTGGGGAAGACTTGGAGAAGTGAGCAATATATAAAATTGTGCTATACAAAAAAAAACCTAACAAATATTTGAAAATAATTTGTAGGCGCCGTGAATATAAAATAAGATCTCTATTCATTGGCTATAAGATTAGATAAGAGGTCCATTTTCCACCATGCAGCAGTTGCTCAAGGGTCTTTTGGCCATACAACTCCAAAACCAAAAATGATCATCAAACCAAAAAAAAAAAACTTCTTCAAGGATTTTTTTCCCATCTACTGGATTTAAGGTGCCCTTTTGGTTTATTTTTAAAATAATTATCTATTTCATTTTAAGTTAGAAAAAATAAATCTAAAGATGTCATTGGCCTGGCAATAATGTCTACGAATAATGACCTCATACATCCTGGTACAAAACAACCAATAAAATATGTCTCAGTAATGGATCAGAGGAGGACTCTCTTTGATCATTGGTTTGCTTGAAAATTTTCAGTTGTGGGATTTACTCCAAGAGACAATACTAACCCAGTTTGTAGATGTCCACCTTTGGAGGCTAGAAGCTTCAGGTCATTTTTCATCAAAGTCTTCTTGTCAGGCTAGATGTCCACCCAGTTTGGAGATCATAGGCTCCAGTGAAATGCAAACTTTTCCTTTGGTTGGCGATAAGGAATAGGTGTTGGATGGTTGGCAGACTCGCGAGGAGAGATCTTCCACATCCCAGTCCTAGTCCATTGTTAATGATGCTTTGGGCTTGATGAAATAAAATTAGTCTATCAATCAAGATGACCCTCTGTGGTTTAATAATATTAACTAAGGTAGAACCTTTCTTTATCATGGTTTAATAGTTGTTAGTTCTTGCTTCTGCATTTTACTTTGTTCATGGGTTTAAGTTGCTGAATCCAAGACATCGGCATGAGAGAAGGGGCGTTGGTGACATCTTGGGCTTTTGTGGCACCTAGGTGTTACATATACCCACTTAGGAAATTTGCTTGGAAGAATGTTGAACCAAAAGATTTTCTGAAATTAAAAGTTTTTGTAAAAATCTCATGCATTCTCAACTGGTATCTGAACAGTGATGACAAATATCTTTATTCCTCCTCAATAATGATGTTTGTTCGTGTCACAAATGCCCACATCAGAAAAGGCTAGTACCTTTTCAGTGATAAAACTCTGCACCATACCACTGTCAGCAAGGAGCTGTTCTAGATTGATTAGAGGAGTGAAGAGCTGTCAGCAAGGAGCTGCAACCTACACAATTAATTCCAATGAATGACTATGGTAAGCATAATTCTGCAATGACATTACTCCCTCCCGTCCCTTTTTATTTGTCGCCGTGGGATGCGTGCCACAAATTTGACTTAATTTGTAGAAAATACATACAATATTTATATCTCCAAATAATTTTGTTAAAAAACTAGATCCAAAGATCTTTCGGATGATATTAATTATGATACTAATCGATGATATTTATTATTTATTAAAATTACCGGTATTTGTGTCTCGGGAAGCGAAGCGACAAATAAAAAGGAACGGAGGGAGTATGTTCATCTGCATTTGACTCTGCATGCAGGCACAGAAAGGGTTAATCATTTACTGGCTTTCCAGCCATCCACCTGCACTTACTTCAAGTAGGATATCCAAGAAAAAGTTCGGAAATCTACTTCTCAAAATGATAAATCCACATATTACGAGATTACGGCTATGTGACCGGATATTACACATTGATTTGGTCAGATATATCTCAATGTGAAAGGCACCAAGCATACTGTGCATTACCTACAACTCGTGCCAAGCCTTCCCTCTTTCTGTCATCATTTGCCTCCAGTGCACCCTCGAGATACCAAGCCATCTTGGACTGCTTCTTCTGGACATTACGTACATAACGCTGGCTTCAATCGGAATGCTCGCAAGCGTCTAGTTTGTGCCATGGAGCCACCGGCATCTTGGACTGCTTCTTCCATGTCGTGTGGATCCACATGGGGGATGCAGTGGTCACCGAATGGCTGAGGGCAATTGCACCTAAATCTTCTGCGCTGGAAATAACCTTTATCCTCTCAGATCTCAAAGTAAGTATTAAGCCCCTAAATCTGACTCACGCTTCCCATTCATTTATCCTGATGCCACCCAGTCCTGACCCGTGAGCCCACATTAACCCACTTGTTGTCAGCCCCACTCAAACAAACACCAGCTGATACGGAAACTGTTTCTCAGGCTAATGGTTGTCCAGGAAACTGTAGTAAGCTGGACGAGTGGTATATATGGTGAGAGGACAATAGGAGACTGCAGTAGGACAATATAAACACACATTGAAAAATGCATATGGTGCATCGTAAAAAACTAGTGGCCTTATTTAATTTGCTAGGTGCTCAATAGTTATAACATTATTGAAGGAAGTAGGTACCAAAGCTATTAGAAGTGCACAAACTTCTATTTTATATTAGAAAAGAGCCCAAAGATAGACAAAACAATCTTTGTCTGGTAGGAGGAAACTATAACTAGACACCCTTCATCAAAATATAAGAAAGAATCTACAAATATATCAAATGTTATAACTAGACACCCTTCATCAAAAGAGCCCAAAGATAGACAAACTTCTAGTACCAAATAAAATTGTATAAAAGAAGAAGCATTTGTACGAGCTTCATATTCCTTGCAGCAACTTTTGTTTCTACAAGAGGCGTTTTTTCAGCCATCTCTACAAATCAGATTAAGGGGTTGCTCGGATCGAAAAAAAAAAGTCTAGGTAGACCTCACTAGGCAGCCAAACAAGCGTGCCATCACAGGTCACATGATATTTGGCGTGAAACATGCATGATGTGCGCCTGCGGGGATCCTGCCGGCGACCTGCATCCTCGTAAATATCACCTCTAACCACTCCACAAATCAGTCACATGTTCATGATATTTTTTTCCTTATCGTGCTATCTTCACTCAATTCTGAAATGAGTATTTTGGACCTAAATGAATCTATCTATACTATAAAGGAGTGAAGGAATTAGAAATTGTTTGTTACCAAAAAACTTTCTACCCACATTAGACTGACAGGTGGACCCACAAAAAAGGATATTAGTATGACAAATGGACCCGGTCAGAAACTCATTTACATTGACAAGTGATGCTGTTGTAAAAAGCCGATCCACAGAAACTTTTGTCACCGCGTCCATACCCGCGCGCTCGTCTTCATACCTGTGCGGCGTGCGCGCCTACGGTTGCCTGGCGAAACGTCGGGGAATATATCCCAGCGCTGCCGTCCCGCGCCCGATCGCCGCTCCATCGATCTCCGTCCCCGCAGCGGATGGATGCCAGTTGCCAGGAGCAAGGGAATCAGCTCCCGTGCGAAGATAACGAACCCACGCAGGGGATCGGAAGCCTCCGGCAGAGCCACCAGTGGCGGCGGCGGCCCGCCCGGAGCAAGGGGCACAGCACCTTGAGGCGCTAGGTAATCCTCTAGGGGCGGAAGCGGTGGTCTGGAAGAGAACAGCAGCCACGCGGTAGGCGCCAGAGAAGAGAACAGCACGAAGAGCATGACCTCGGCAACCGTACCATGCAGGCGGCGGAGCCGTAGCCCCGAGCCTGAGTGCGCCGCCGACGAACGCCGGACGAGGGGGGCTGCGACGCCGATTGCCTTGCGGCTGGTAACTCCGGCGACCTCCACGTCCAGCATGTTGCGCAGGCCCATGCATGCGGTGCCCGGGCTTTGCTCTACTATGTCATCATAACATCATGCTGATGTCATATACTTCCTTTTCCCTTATTAGAAAATAAAATCAGGAAATACACTAAATACTAAAAAACAATGCACAGGATGCCGTTCAACTCTGGATCAGCAGCCTGAGATTAACCGGCCCATATATTCTCATCACCCCATGATCACGTTCCAATCGTTCAACATCTTCCAAAGTTCATTACAAATTGTCATATAGTTCCAAAAAAAATACGAATCAACCCTGCATGATCGACGAGGATCGGACTAAAGCACCACCCTGACGAAGCTTACCCACGCTCAACCTTAATGTTTATTATTTTACTGCAAATATTTTAGTGGTAAAATAAAAATATTTTCATTGATGGATTGATGCTTATCACTTGATTTACTAAAGACTGAAACAAATTGCCTCAATAATTAATATTCAGTAGAGACTAAATAACTATTTTGGTGAACTGACAATGTATAGTGTGTCAGCTACATACAGGTATATATGCAGTACAGCCATTTCTTCAAACTTCACCAATGGATAAACGTGTGGATGGTCATCATAATATCCAACAAGGTAATTTGCATTTTAAGAATGACCCAGAATCATGTCTTTTCATTTAACTTAATTTTTTGGGCATTGATCATCTTTATTTTTGTCTGGATGTACCATTGTATACTCTATGCTTTAGTTAGATTTTTAATGATGATAACCTGTGTTAGAAAAGTCGTTTATCCGTAAATTGCTCTAAAGCTTGATATGTAGTACAAATTACAGAAGTGTGTATGATTCTTTAATGCTAACAAGCCATACCGTCATATTAAAATAAACCACTGCTGTCATCAGCATTCTGACTTCTGCAATGAAGTCACGCACAACTATTTCTTTTGATCATGAAAAGGATGCTTAAAGATAATACCACAATCTACTCTAATGGATATGTACAAAGGAATGTGCGCGCTCTGATGTCTAAACAAAGAAAAAAATCTGCATGTACCCTGAGAAATGCATCAATAACTACATATATTGTTGATAAGGCGAAAAATTGTTTTCTGGTCTACCGTTGGTAACTTCGTGTCTTGATATACCTGCTGCAATGCATTCAAGATTAAGGTCCTGTTTGGATGCAAAGTATTTTTAAGTACTGGACAAATACTATGATTTTACAAAATAATTTGGTTTTTAAAAGCTACTAGGTGTTTGGATACAACAAATCCTGTAGTATCTAAAACCATGGTTTTGTCAAAACTGTAGTCTTTTTAGAGTTTTAAAAACTCCACTCATGACCTCTTTTTTCTAAACCACGGTTTTATGTCTCTTTGTCTTATAAAACTATAGTTTTATGATACCGTAGTTTTTAAAAATTGCATTATCCAAACAGGGCCTTAGTGTCACTTGAAACTGTCCTGCCAAGTGTGGTTCCTGAAATACTTACACTAAAGACATCCAAAATACTCTAGAACAAACAAAGAGGATGCCATCATCAGTCTCAAATTTGTCATCGAAATAATTATATTATATGTATTTCATTAGTGTCAATATTTTATTTTCATAATTTAAAGCATTCTGGATATCCGTTAATAACACAAAAAAAAACTAGATCTAAAATTTATATGTGTATCCTATAATCTGAAAGTTCTTTTGTTTATTACAACCATAAACACGTGTGTGTCGCACGTGCATTAAAAGTTTTCAATTGGAACGTTATAAATATATTGTCATGATCTACAACTTTGCTTTGGTCATTTCTACATCCAAGATCATTTGGAAGATTGGTTTTAAATTTGAGAAATTTGACCATAGTTTTCCGTGAGGGATGAGTTTAAATGGTTAGGCTTGTTGACTACAACATTGTATAACTTCTACAAATCGGTCCCTCAAGAAATTTGTGTGTAGAGCCTAATGAAAATAGCAGTTCTTCTATAAATGTTCGGACCAATTTGTAAAGCAGATGTAGATTGAGATGTCCCTACTGAAAAATGAGGTGTTGCTAAAAAAATAAATCTGTAGTAGTGTATCGCAGCAAGGATCAACGTGGCGTGCCCTTGCTGCTGCCTCATCTTCCCCTATTCCGGTCTGCACACGAAGATATGGATCAGCTTGGCAAATCCATGAACAGAATCCGCTTGTGGCTTTCTCATTGTGCCACGCCCCGCTTGAGCAGTTCAATGTCTAAAAATGTGGTTTCTGCCTTGACGTGAATAATGTCACCAGCTAATCAAAGTACGGAGTCCTCCTGTACCTTGAGTGTTGAGAGTCCTGCAAATGTGGTTGGCTGTTGTGTGGCCACATGCCCTCAGGGACAATGCTAACAATGATAGGTCTGCATGGTTGGCATGGTGAATCGCATGAGGCAGATGGACATGGAGCATGCATGAGAGCACCCCATGGCCTGTGCCCACCAAGTCGTTGTAGAAATAGTTTTCTGCACCCCATGGCCTCACGTACGTGCAAGCTCAATGTTTTCTGCAGCATGATGCTCCATCGACCGTTTTCTGCTTGCAACAAAGAGCATATCCTCACACTTGTTCGTGTTCTGTAGCTCAATGTTTTCGCAGCAGCATGATGCCCCATATTTGGATGAGGCCAGGCAGCTTCATTGTATGTCCATCGATGAGCATGACAATAACATCCTACCTCACTGACATCCCATGAATCAGAAAAACAAATATATCGAACATCAGCGCACCACAACATGCTAACTCTTCACAAATCTTGGTGTCAAGTGTAGTAGTTCGATTCCCTGGATGCCAACTATTCCCAAATTGTGCTTCACTCCACTTAAGTAGCAGTGGTTCGACATTATTATATACATCATATTTTCATTCCAGCTAATTTTGAAAGATCCATATGTGAAGGAGCCGTATATAAAAGGAGCTAGACTGCATGGACAACTGTAGCTATGAGTAAATGAGTAATGATTACAGAAAACAGATTTTTTAAGACATGGTGACAACACCACTAATACAAATGGTTTTTATGTTAAAAAATAATTAAAATTAGAAGAAGTATATCTTTGTGAGCCGAGGTGGGTATAATACAGAGGTTACAGAAAAGTTTCAAAAACTTGTGTTGTTCTCAAGGGCATATGAGGGGCTTTGAACCAATGATCTCTGGTCTAGCACATCAGTCGCGTACCACAGAAACACTTACAAGATCTCAAAGGTCTTATAAGTTTGAACAGAGTAGTTGTCAATTTTCATAGGCTATCTTAATTTTTGTTTTAAATGATGAAAATTAATGTTTTGTTGTGCATACTGTCAAGGTGCACTTGTTTCTTTACGTGAGTACAACATCTTGTAGTTCACTAGGAAATAAAAAAGATAAAGCGAAAGCAGAATTAAAAAGGCGGATTGCCCTGTATGATGGAAGAGACCGGAGAATGAAGTGTAAGTAGGGCACTTTGATCTGCAAATACATTTTTTGGTAGTTTCATGATTCATAGCTCTTTGTTAACTATATGGACCTCTTCGTGACACAGAAGGGAATAGACGTGTAGTATGTGTATGTAACATGTTCACTAACTACAAAATTAATGCCCAGTAGCCATGAACGACAATTAGGAACTTTCTGATTTTTTACAATTGACACATAATCTCATATATATGGACCAATTTTCGCACACATGCTGTCACTATATATTATTATCCCCTTTTTATGAATTAGGTATTCTGCATAATAAATGGACATCATGCTAATTAAAAAACATATATATGTTGGGAGATGGAGGTTCCTACAAAAGTTTAATTAGCCTTAGGCTACTCTTCTTCCTTTCATACAACTTATATATAGGCAAAGATAGATTCCATGGTTCTCTCTTAGATAATGGAAAATAGTCTGGGCTTCATAACTCTACACTGAAGAGGATGTTACATTCTGTTCTGTGACAGGATGTTACACACAAACATTTGATCAGGTGCAGTTTTGATCAGACAGGAACCAAGCATGCAGTATATTACATACAGATGGCGCCTAGCATCAGCTCTTACTTTGCCTTATGTGCACTCTCGACAACCACTCCTCGTCGTCTTACTTTTTCATCACTGGACGGATAAGGAAGGCATCCTCGCTGTACGTATGTCGATGAGCATGACAGTAACATCCTAGCTCACTGGCATCCCGTGAATCAGAGAACAAATATATCGAATATCAGGGTACCACGACCAGCTAACCCTTCGTATATCTTGGTGCCAAGTGGTACTTCGATTTTCCTGGATACCACCTATTCCCAAACTGTGCTTCACTCCATCTAAATAGAAGTGGTTTGACATTATACATCATATATTTTGATTCCCAGATAATTTTGAAATAGCCATTTGTGAAGGAGCTGTATATAAAGGGAGGTAGACCGGGCATGGACAACTGTATCTATCAGTAAATGAATAATGAGTAATGATACACAATTGATAGCACCACCAAACTGCTGATGTCAGAGTTAGGAAATGCTACATTCATTGTAGAAATGAGGTATTTTATGGTTGGTTTGGCAATGACCCATGTTATTAAATCGGACACCCCTGAAAACAGATTTTTAATAAATGTTGACTAACGCCACCCATACAAATGGTTTGATAGATGTATCCAACCGGCTCCATTCTCTACATCTGAAATAGATAGTTGCAAAATTTACGGAATGCAACTTTATTTACCATAGGAAAAAGTCTACATAAAACCGGGTATTCTACCCCTGAACTTTTAAACCGGTTAAATTACCCTCTAGAGTGGTTTTGAACGGAGTGGTTTTGTTTTTTTTTGTTTTTTATTTATTTTGGCTAAATCTTTGAAAAATCAGAGTACATCACAAAAAAAAAATCATAAAATAGAAAATCTAATTTTTTTGACTCCACATGAGTAGATCTATATAGTGAGCATATAATATGTTATATTTTAGTATAAATTTTTATTGCAAATTTAGATCATTAATTGGAATAATTCATAACCGTAGTTTCTATGGTCCAATTGAGATGAAATTTTTATAGTAGGCTAATTATTGTATGCTTGATCTCTAGTAAAAATTTCATACTCATTGAATCATGTATAACAAGGATGCGTAACTTACCTTTACACACTACCAGAAACCCGACTCTTTGCCAAGTGTTAAGTGGTTTACCAAGTGTTTTTTTGCACTCGGCCAAGAAAACTTTCTTTTTTGCCGACTACTTTTTTTACACTCGGCAAAGGTATTATCAATTCCAGAAAAAATAACAACTTCAAAGCATATTTTGAAGTGTTAAATTAATTCAAATAAAAAATGCTCAACTACAAAGTTGTATAACTTCTAAATATTTATAACTTTTATTTTGGTCATTTCTTCATTTAACAAACTGGTAGTAGCGTCAATAACAAAATTTACATCTCCCTCATCTAGTTTGATGAAACTAGAAGAAAGATATAAGATTTGTGAACAATGTTACTCAAGGAGGTCGCAGGTTCGCATTCCACGAGTGCGTGCTCGCAAGGGGAGGCTCCCCCCAATTAAAAAAATGCTATTTTGGTCGGGTTTTTTCAGTTCAAATTCTGCCGAGTGTTTTTCTGTGCCAAGTATCGTTTGAGCACTAAGTCAAAGCGCTCTTTTTGGCACTCAGCATATCAGTGGTTTCTAGTTGTGACAGCATAGGAAATCATTTTCCCATAAGAAACACCCATAAAAAACATAGCATGCATAATATTTTTTTTGTGCCGCTGCTTCTGGGTGCATTTCCTCCATGGGTTTCGTAGTTAGTTGCAATCGAAGCATTAAAAGCAGGGCAAAAACTTTAAAAAGCAATACAAAGCGTAGTAATACTTGAGGATTAAAACAATTCTACAAATTGATGATAAACTAACGCCAGCTGAACAAAAGGAATAATGATGATGTGACAGGAAGAGGACGAGCAGAGTGATATATGAAATGAATCTTGTGTTACTACCCCTGGTTTGTGGTGGAATTATAATTTCCCTCATTTATTTAATATTATGATTTTTTCACTGTTTTTTCTTAAAAAAAGATCAAGGTTGAGTGTACCATTGCTCCATTTACACGACTTAACAGCATCATTTCAGCTGGAAAAACTAGCTTTCCTTGTGAATTTCAACCTATATCTCTAAATAAACCAGATATTCTTATTAAAAAAAAATAAATGAGATATCGCGGTGTTATATTCTGTTCTGTGACGGGATGTTACACGAACATTTGATCAGGCGCAGTTTTGATCAGACATGAACCAAGCATGCAGTATATTACATACAGCTGTCGATCACCTCTTGCGTTGCCTCATGAGCACTTCCTTATCACGACTGGTCGTTTGAGTCAGCTATATCATAGCCACAGAGCTTTCACTGGGGGCGATCATAAGTGCTAGCATTAGTTGCAATTATGACCCCAGTCCAGCTGGGGAATTTGGGTGCAGTCTTTGAGCAATGGGTTGAGCAATTCCACCAATGGCAATCAGGTTCGAGGCTCCTGTCTACCAGATTTTGTTCTGCCCGGAAGAAGCTTAATCCCCTCATATCTCGAGTTGAATCCTCTCATATCTCGACTTGAGTACTAAGCCCCTAAAACTGACTCGAGATTTCGGTTCATTTTTCCTGATGCCACCCAGTCTTGATCTGCACTTGACTCGTCTAGGGCACTCAAGCAGAGAAGCTGGGATAGGTATAGCCAGACACAAACCAAAAGGATCTCCTCATGTCAGTATCATGAGACACTATGTAGTAAAACTACGTAGCTAGCAATATCAACACTGAAAACTCTGTTACACAGTAACTCAGGCGAATGTTGATGCAGGAAACTGCTGTAGGCTGAGACAGTTGTATATATAATGAGTGGACTCGAGCAAGCTGCTACCATAAATCTGCAACAAAGAAATTTGATAATCATAGAAAACTCAGGGTTGAAGTGAATAAAAAGGTAGTTATAGACAAGATTTATGGTCTAGAGATTTTGGAGGACAAACCCTTGCTCTGTGAATGATTACAGACCCATCTCTCTGCTAAACTATTCCCTAAAATGCCTCACCAAGCTCCTGTCCAGCTGATTGCAATTGGAAATGCCCAATTTAGTACATGCCAATCAGTATGGTTTTATAAAGGGGAGGACCATTCAGGACTGTCTAGCATGGGCCTTTCAATTCCTCCACATTTGTCACCAGTCAAAGAAAGAGGTAGTAATCCTGAAACTTGACTTTGAAAAGACAATTGATAAGATTGAGCACCAAGCAATTCTCGACGTGCTCAAGCATAAGGGCTTCCCTGATAAATGGCTACAGTGGATCAGCATGATATTAAGTTCAGACCTCTTCAATTCTACTAAATAGTGCACCTAGGAAGAATTTCAAATGTCTGAGGGGTGTTAGGCAGGGAGATCCTCTATCCCCACTGCTTTGTGCAATTGCTGCTGACCTGATACAATCAATCATAAACAAAGCATGGAGGGGGGAATACTTAAGCATCCCATCAATGAAGGCTTTGGGGGTGACTACCACATAGTCCAATATGCAGATGACACATTGATAATTATGCCAGTAGATGAAAGAACCCTCTTTAGTCTGAAATGCCTCTTGAGGTCCTTTTCTGATAGCACAGGCCTGCATGTCAATTTTCACAAATCATTCATGGTCCCCATAAACACCACAAGTGAAAGACAACCATTTAGCCAGTACCTTTGGTTGCACAACCAGCTGGTTACCTTTCATATATTTGAGCCTTCCTCTTGGAACTATGAAACCATCGGTACAAGATTTCCCCCCCTTGTTGCATAGATTTGAAGCTAGGTTTATTGGGATAAATAAGATGCTATCCTATCATGGTAAATTGCTCCTGGTGAACTCTGTGCTCTCAGCCTTGCCCACCTTCTACATGTGCACACTGCTAATTCCACCAGAAGTGGTAGAACAGATAGACAAGTATAGAAAACATTGTCTATGGAGTGGGGGAGACATCAACAGAAGGGGAACATGCCTAGCAGCCTAGGAGACTCCATGCAAACCAAAAGAAGAAGGTGGTCTTGGCATCATAGACATTCAAACCTAAAATAAAGCTCTTTTGCTAAAATTTCTGGACAAGTTCTATAACCATACAGATATTCCCTGGGTGAATCTAACTTGGGACAAGCTATATCAAAACAAAAACCGTCCCCCATATGCCAGGAACTCTATAGGTTCTTTTTGGTGGAAACAGATTCTGAAGCTACAGACTGGTTACAGAAGAATTGCCACTTGCAATCCCAAAAGTGGGAACTTGGTGTCGTTTTGGTCAGACAGATGGCATGGTATTTGCTTGCAGGAAAGATTCCCTAGACTGTTTTCCTTTACTAAGAAAAGAAATTGCTCCATTTGGTTCTATTTCTCTAATGAGGACAGCAGCAATTTTCAGCTCCCCTTGACCCCTCAAGCATCAACTGACCTGGCTGATATGCAAAACCTATTGAGCACATTTGATTGGAACCCTGATTTGCCTGACAAATGGATCTACACCTAAAACTCCACTTTGATGTATTGTACAAGGAAGGCCTATATGCTCCTGAAAGGAAATTCACCAGCTTCTCCACTGTTCTCATGGCTCTAGGCAGGATACAATTTGGGTAAACATAAGTTCTTCTGGCTAATGCTGAATGACAGACTCAACATCAGAAACATCTTAAGGAGAAAGAATATGCAGCTTCCAAGCTATGACTGTGCAATCTGCAACTCCAATTGTGAAGAAACTATCATGCACTTGTTTTTTTATTGCCAATTCAGTCAAGCATGCTGGAATCTCATTGGAATTCATTGGAACATAGGACTGCCCCCGCTGGACATGGTCATTGATGCAAGATCAAACTTCAACTCTCCCATTTTCAGAGAAATTTTCATCGCAGCCTGTTGGTTCATCAGGTGCTCTAGGAACGGATTAGTCTTTGATGGCAGGAACTGCAATATCAACACTTGGAAGATGCACTTTAAAGAGGAAATTAGCTTGATTTGCATCAAGGCTAAACCGAGCCGTGCTGGCCAACTCAATTTGTGGTTAGAGAGTATCCCCTAGCTAGATTTTGGCCTTTCTCTTTGACCTTTGCGAGCTCCCCTTTGCACTCCTCGTGTGCTTTGTAATCAAACTATTTCGTGTTTCCTCTCATTTATACAAAAAAAAATAGGGGGGGGGGTTTCCCCCGCCGAGCCCCTCAAAAAAGACCAAAACTAAAACTGGACACAACCTTCGATGGAGCAGAGGCAGCTCCTGGCGGCATGGAACTAGGTGCGTCAACTGGCAACGACATGGACTGCATGGATGTTGATGGGCTTGGTAGGCTCCATCGATGGTCTCAACGGGCTTGGTGATGGCTTTTTTTTTGTTGTTGTTCTTTAACCTCGGCGAGCAGCAAACACAAAAAATTATGACAATAAATAGGTATATGATAAAAACATAACTAACGAATAATCTAATGATACTTAGTTACTGTCATAAATATTATTATTTATTATATAAATTTGATCAAATTTGAAAATTTTGACTCTCCAAAATTGTTAGAATGACATATAATTTGGAATGGAGGGAGTACATTGGAGCGAAGTGCATCTCATCAACAAAGGAGTGGATCCACGAAATCCCAAACGAGCTGGACTGAAGCTGAGCAGCAGCCATGAATTCGGTTCATGCCGTTGCAGCCGTGACAAAATCACGTCTTACAGGAACTACATGATGCGCTTACAAGTATCAGCCCACTCGCCTTCCTCAACATTCTACAACATAAGATTACTTTTTGGACACAGTAACAGAAGTAGTGAGGCTAATGGGTTCCCCTGTACGCCACTCATTCCCAAGGTGTATGTGGTTCTCTTCTCCCAGCCATTTCTTCCTTCAGTCACTACGAAATACAAGTCTCTTACTAGAACTAGTAGTTTTCAGCCCTCCCTCTCTCTCCATCTCTCCATCTCTCGCTATCTTGGAGGAAATCAGGGCGAAGGCACCGCCACTAGACAGGACCAACAGCTGGCTTGCAGTTCGCCGCGAGGGACGCGTCGAGCGGAAAAGGAGTTCTGTCATACGTGCACCATGCATGATATGGAAACAAGGAGTTAATGAACTGGTGTCCAACAAGTCACACTTAATCAAGAGACCACTCCCATCAAGCAACCCTTCAATTCAATATTTAATTTCATCCTGGTGGATGTGTCCTCCTACCTCCTCCACTATAGGAAAACAGAGATAAATACTCACAATGGAGAGGAGAAGACTACCAGCAGCCCTGCTTCTGGCACTAGGAGGATTCGGCTTGGTCGATTGGAGAAGGTCACCCGTCGTCAAGAGGGTCATGGGATTGGAATTGCGGAACTCAGCGAGATGGGGAGCACGGGCATTGGCTTAGTGGGCCTGGTGGGCCAGTCTAGTTCTAGGAAAGGGCCGCATTGGGGCATTGAAGGACCTGTGGGCTAAATTTTCACATAAAAAACAGATTAAATAAAAACTAGATAATTAATAATAACACACAAATGTACATCTGTACATTGCCTCAACTTTATTGCCCATATAGCCCGTCGACAGCGAGGCGCCTGTGGTGACTTCGTCAATCTCGAGATTTGCCGGTTCATCTCAGTTTTTCGAAGGTTCTCATAGGGGTAGAGTGTGCGTGCGTGCATTCATAGGGGTGAGTGTGCGCTCGTGTATATGAGTGTCTGAGTCTGTAACTGGGTCTTCGCAAAAACTTTATTGCCCGTACAAACTACAATCACCAAGGCAACTAACTATTCCCGAATCATGATTCACTCCTGTCATTTTTCTTTTGTATTTGATCCACAACATATATCATGTTTTTAATCCATGAATTGTGTAACATATATATGTGAACGAGCTGCGTGTATATAAACAGAGTTAGCCGGCATGGACAACTAACTATGAGTAACTGAGTAATAAACGATGGACAGCACTGCTAAACTATTGATGTGTCATGGTTTGGATCGCGAGAGTGTTGATATTTTAGATTCCAAAGATATGGGCCTTGTCCCCTTCAGAATATAAAAAAACAGGCATTCCTGAAGTCTCTGCTGTGCTGTCAAACTGACACCAATATGATGAGATGTTACATATACGCTAGGCATGGCCACATGCTTTATGGATGAATTTTAATTGATTGTTTCCGCCATCAGGTTACTTGGTTATAGCAGTGCTGCACCAAAACATGCATTTTGTTGTTGCATTGAGTTGCCATCACGTTACTCGGTTATTCACTATTGTCCGAATGGTTGTGATCCCGATGTAGACATTCGTGTTCCTCATTCCAGTTCCTCTCACCGCAACTGGAGTGTTTTGCTCCCCCCCCCACCCACAAAAACCCCCAACCATTTACACCCATCAGGGAACAACACTGAGTAACATTTTCTGTCATGCCGCTCTCCAGTGGCATGAGAAGAACACCGAACAAGAAAATTAAAACTCATGGCAGCTAAAGGAGAACAAGGAACTGGGAACAGCACAGTACATTTTTGTCATGCATAGAGATGTCAGGATTGATATTAGTTAAAGAGAAACACCGCAAAAAAAAACAAGCATTCCTACGTTTCCGTATCATCCAAGCCCCCAAAATTACAAGGCAATTAGTACCCAAAAAAATTCTAGTATATCAATAAACCATTCATTTTATTTAGGTCAGATATGGAGCTCGCTGCCCATACACTGTTGGTGCTTTCAGAGATCCCTACAAATTTTTCCTCCAGTGCAAGCTGATCAACAATGCTGCCATAGCATCATCTGAACAACTTGCATGCATGAGCCAGCTTGATACCTTCTAATAATCTCTAAAGGTACAAATTGGTTCCCTGCGTGAGAAAAGGAAGAACAATAATGTATCCCTCTTCATTCGCATAACAAAATTTACTTTTAATTTTTTCATTGCCCTGCTTAGTAAAATATCTTGATTGATATTGTTAAACAATCGAATTAAGTATTTTGACAAAGCCAGGAGGCAATAGAAAAGGATGTGGTTCTTTGTCTTCCAATTGATAGTAATGGTATCCGTGAGTAAGCTGTTTCTCAGTTTCTAGGCGACACAAATGGACAATCTTCTGTACATTCTTCTGAAACGGCTAGCAAAACATGATACTCTCACTTCACTGTTTCTTATATAGGACCCTGGATGCATTAAGGTGAGCTGCATATCGGCTTGTGACTTCAACATTCTCCCGGTGCCTCTCCTTCTCAGCATTGTCTATTCTCCATAAAAACGTGACTGCCTAGCAATCCAAAAAGAAATTGTACTGTCTGCCAGACTGTTGCATACTATTTTCATCTTTCTCTCGACCAACGTATTGTATGGGAACAGATACATATGGGTTGATATATATGGACTAGGCACGTAAGCAAGCATTGATATTCAATTTATTCGGATATTCAAAACCCCTGAATGCAGTTAACTTTTTATTCTCCAATGTGGACCAATGTTACATGCACGTATTATAAAGTCAGTGGCAACATCTCAAACCTAAGTAAATTTAGACCCAAGCTACAAACATGTGAGTGTCAGTGCAAGCTACAAACATGTGTGTGTCAGTGCTGGGTGGTCACACGACATGAGTCTGTGTCTGTCAAGCACCGTTATGTGATAATGATGCTCCTGAGCGATGAGAACTATGTGTTTGATTTCGCAAGCTCCCAAACGACCTTCCCGACTTCCTGGCAATCGCATCGGCTGCTGGAACACTGTGGCGACGACCTCAAACCTCCCAACCTCTCTCAGATATTTGTTTGAAGATCTACAGCCCAGATTCGGTACCCCTTCAACATCTGTACATCCCCGTTTGCTCAAGCATAGACAGAGATCGGACTCTGCTTTGCTGTGGCTTAAACCCTACTGGAAAAATGTTTGTGTTTTCCATGAGTCTTACCGAGCCTTAGCTATATGAATAGGGGGATAGCTAGGGCGCTCAAAAGAAAGCTGTTGTCATCTTCGATTAAGACGTCCGTTTGTGGGGACAACCTTGTTCCTTTTCCTAGAACTTTTTTTTTAGATAAAGGATAAAAATATCCGGCCTCTACATCCAAGAATGTACACAGCCAATTATTACAGAGTCATGGTTCACCAATATAAAGAAAGCAAGGGGTCTTAAAGATAGACCAAGACATTAAAGCAAACGGTATAAATGCTTTCACCCTCTATTTAATATCTCTAAAGCAATCATTTCTAATTCTTTGCTCATCCCTGAGAGTGCGTCCTTGTCTTGCTCTTCACGCTGCAACTGAGCCCAGAAACGTAGCCAATACGCTCCCCTGAAAATGACCTGCATGACAAAGTTAGAATTTATCTTGTTAAAAATAACATCATTCCGGCATCTCCAGATAGCCCAACAAAAAGCAGCCACCCCAACCCGCATCAATTTTTTTGACCCTCTTATGCTGATTCATGAGCCAGTTGCCAAACATATGGCTGATAGATCTCGGTTGGTTCAACCCAGTAGCAAAGAAGATAACCCGCCATATCATTTTTGCATAAGGGCAGTCAAGGAATAAGTGTTGTGTTGAAGATGTTCCAAATTCAGTTCACATCATTACAGGCCAACTTCTGCCGAAGCGAAGCGGAGGCCCGTCACCGGGAGGCTTGGGCCGGTTCCACTTTGATTTATTCTCTTGTAAGCCACCATACGGCGTTGTAACCCGACTCTTGATAATAGTGAGGAGTGTTTGCTGGCTGGCGCCCGTGATTTTTACCTTCCACATTGGGAGGGTTTTCCACGTTAAATCTTGTGTCTCGCTGTGGTTTGATCTTGTGTTCTTCCTCGTTTGATCGTCGTCATTCACAACATGTTGGATGGTCTCATTCCTATTATGCTGATTCGTGAGGAATGTTTTTATGGTGTCGCAGTATCTGGTAAACACCATGAGTCTTTGATGATTGAAAAAATACTTAGCAGTGGCACGTTGCTTTGTCTAAATGACAGAATATCCAAGACCACGTATCTCCTGTGGAAGGCTGGAATGCATCTCTATTAATTGCTATGCTTTTCATACAGAAATAGACGATCTAAGATGAGTATTCTGTCAGGCTGCTGTTCAGCACGGTAACAACACTGCACAAGAAAAAAATAATAGAGATCAAAAGTATATAACAGAGTACGAAACACTTCCAATCACACAAAATGACCAAGAAGATATGTACAATTTGTTCAGGTATACCAACCGGCAGTAGTTAAGCTGTGGACAAAGGGACGTAGTTTTGCAGGGATTTGTTGCCAGACATGAATAAACAAATGATTTGTTGAGGCACAACCATCTCCAGAGATGGCTAGACAACAAACTGTGCTTCCCAAACCGTGCTGCATAATGATAACCGGAAGTAATTGGATGTTCCTGGATACCACCTATTCCCAAACCGTGCTTCTTACTCCTGGCTCTAACAGCGACCGATCCACAATTATATATCATGTTTTCAATCAACTAATTTTGAGACAGGCATCTGAGAAGCGGCTTCCTATATATAAGGGAGGTAGCTATCTCTGAGAAGCGGCTGCCTATATAAATGAACAATGATAAACACTGGATAGCACTGTCCATCTACTGACGTGGCAGGGTTAACTAAGAGAAGATTAATGGTGCATGTAGGACAGCAGTGGTTTTCAGAGGGAGGCATATGCTATTGTAGACTGCAAATTAATGAGACCAGAGCTTTGCAGTTTGCATTATGTAAAACATCTATTGCCGGCTAACTGACACCAATATTGGCCATGTATAATTGCCAGACAATAATACGAGACGACCATAACGCAGCCAGTGTTGTTGTTAAGCAGCGATACATTGGCTATTTGGGCAACAGGTATTGCCGGCAGGTATCATTATATATGCCGAGTCGTAATACAAATTAACGCACTACAAAACTTCATGGTTATTTATAGCCCTGTCAACATCTATTATTTTTTAATAAATATAAATAGGAGGCTTTTATTAATTCAAGACCATTATATCGAGTTGATACAATAATCCTTAGTCCACCTTGGACCTGTGCAAAAGCATAGAACCTAAAGTGGTGAGAGCTTGATATCCCAGTGACAATTGGCTCTAGGATTAGATCATCATGCGTGGAACAGAGGAAAACATTTTGGTCACTTTCACCATGCAATGTTGGCCTACTTATTCTTGTTTACATAGACAAAGGCCAAGTATTAACAGAAACACCCCTGATTCAAAAACTGTGTTAATCGAGGTGTGGAGAGGCAGCGCTTTGTACCAACATCTGTTAACCAAGAAAAAAAAAATAGCCGCCTGCCAAGTGAATTGGGCTGGTTTGGTCATCCTTCTGGGCCACTTGTTATTACTCTTGGCCTCGTGTACTTGCCAGTGCCGCTTGTAGCTGATGATGATGATGAGAAGCAAGCAGAGCATCCTGCCGTTCCACTCCAGGAGTACACGCGAGCATGGTTCGCCTTGTTTGCAGCTCACACCGTTGCCAATTGCACAGAACCAGAAGCAGCCATAGAATATGGGGTTGCCAAACATGGATTACCAGGTCCTGCATGAGTGAAGATAATGGTAGTATGATTTCCTGGATGCCACCTATTCCTACAATTTTGCTTCGCTCCCCCAATAACATTATCGAACAACATTATTTGTCAAATTTTCATTCCCAACTAGTTTTAAAATAGCCACATATGAAGGGCTTGTGATAAAGGAGCAAGCCGGCATGGACTACTAGATATCAATAAATGAGCAATGAAAAACAATTGGCACCGATGACCTAACTACATACTTGTAACACTCCAGAAGAAACACCACAAATTCTTCTAGAGAATTACCACACACCAACACTAAAAATAGAGTACGCGGAAGCAACAATAAATACAATATATAACGATAAGGAATCTTTGTCAATCACTAGACTAACATAATTCAATCCAACCGAATCATGATCCGACACGATAAATAACAAATAACCAAGTAGTCCACAATTAACAAAATTTTATTATTATAGCACATGTCTCCTATGATACTCATAAATAATGTGCACACATGTCGCTACTCCCATCCCCAAATATGCATCTTTCAAGCTCATTCACCTGAGGGGAAAACAATGGGTGAGGTTTATGGAAAACCTCAGCAAGTAAACTGCCTTAACTGAGTTATTTAAATCACAGTTCAATTAAACATCAAATTTAAATAGCATAATAGCAGATACATCGATATAGCTGATACACCAATAGCTTCATAGAAATATAAATACATTTAAAGTGCAATGCAAAATGCGAAAGATGCAATGCAATGCAAATGTGAATGATGCAATGCAAATGTATGACTTCACTTCTACCCAAACGTCCCAAGAAGAGGGAGTGAGGGTTGCAACCACATTGCTCATCAACGTGCGTTGCTGTACCGGTACTTACCGCACCAATTTGGCTACGGTTTCTTCCAAATGCATACCAACGGAGAGAGTGCAAGTGCAAAGGTTGCAATGCAAGAACTTCAAGTACATCATAGCCCAACAATAGAACCACCAGATATAAATTCATATACTTTAAAGTAAAATAAATAACTTCAGATTTTAGATTATATTGATAGCGTGAGATACTCATAATTTAGTGGAGGCAATTCAAACAACAAAGCTAAAGCATGTGGACCACAACGCCACGTTTACTTGCCTTCACTGAAGATCAAAAGTGAGAACTAAGCATGATCCGAAGGTGCACCACCTGATTACAAGCAAATCTCCAGTACAACCACCATCATACTAACAAAACAAATCATAAATTGCACACCAAAACATCCAAAACCCGCCGTTCAAGCATCTACCGTATTGCTACAAACTATGACAGCAGCACTGTTCCTTCTCTTTTTTCATAGACACTACTCAAAGAATTCAAAAATTTTTAAAGTCTATCACATGGTAGAAGACTCTATTACCTATAAGTTTGGTATTGTACAATTTGGCATAAGAAGTCCCCAAGATAGCGTAAAAATCCAATTTAGCTAACTGAACTTTTCTGTCAGTCAAAACAGGACAGCAATGTTATTTAATTGATAACTGGAGATTTACTCATCCAAAATACATGATCTAAACTAATCTGGAAAGCTTAATAAATCTACTACAACTTTGTTTCAGATCATAAATTCTAATTAATCCATCTTGAGGGCGAAAAACTGAATAGATCTAAAACTGTCCTGATTCTCATCACTGAAAAATAGCACAAAGTAAATGACCATATCTCCAAAAATACAGAGGCTATGAGGGTGATATTGGTGTCAAAAGAAAGATATTGAAGACCTCTAAAACTTTGTCCACAGTATTAAGATTTATTAAGACCACTAAGATGCCTGAAAACAGCGATAAACCAACACTGCTCAGTCTAAAGGCATTTTCAGAACATGGATGAAAATTAATTTCGGGGATTTCGGGAATTACTCCAACTAATCACCATCCAATCCGATGATTCAATGCATAAAACTTGATCTAAGAAAGTGGATCATAATTTGGCACCTTATCTAGATCAACCACAGCGAGCACAACGACAAGATCTTGGCAATTCACTCCTTCCTTCCTTCCCCTTCTCCACCTCACGGTGATCTATGCCGCCATGGCCGTCTCATCGACCCGATCTACGACGAACCATCCATCAAGAACAGCGAGGGATGAAGAACAAGGGCAAAATAAAAGAAAGAGATGATGCCTAACCAAAACCGTCCAAGAGAACGACACCACAAAAGACGATGACGGCGAATGACGGCAACATCAAGATCTTCCCCCTTCTCTCCCTTCTCCCTTCTCTTTTTTTTCTCGGGCTGGATAGGCGCGGCGGCCAGAGGGTTCGGGAAAAGAAAAAGAACCGCAGGGTTGGGACCTCGGGGGTACTGTAGCGCAGCTACAGTAGCCGCCTTTTTTTCTTTTTTTTTTCCTCCAAAACTTTTAATATGCATAACTTTGTGGTCCGAACTCGAAATAATTTATATAAGTAGTCAAACTGAAAGATTTCTTCGAGCTCTACGCATTGGTGATCTCCATTGCTCCATTAGATCAAGTGACAAAAAAATCAAATTTTGATCTCTCTTAAATCCGATTAATCCTCGCTAAAAAAAATCACTTGGTCCATATAAAACATTCTAAATCTATTATGCATTCTAGGGTATTACAATACTGACATGATAAGGTTAAGAGAACATTAGTGTGTGTGAAGGACTGCACGGGGTTTCCATTGCAAGAGTGTTGATATTTTAATTAAGTACTGCCTTCCTTCAAAATTATAGTTCGTTTAGTCTGACTATTCGTCTTATTCAAAAAATTCGTGCAAAAATTGTCAAATTTAAGGTATCCTTAAGAACTACTAATGAAGTAAGGCACAACAAAAAATATGCTATTTTACATAATTTTTTGAATAATATGAATAGTCAAACTTAGGATTGAAAAAGTCAAACAAACTATAATTTAAAACGGAGTCAGTAACCTTTCCCCCTTTGCACTATACTGCCTATAGTCTTTCCTTTTGCTCTCATTCTAACAGCTACGTACATGGAGAACTGATACATACAGGCTAGGCATGGTCACATGCCTGATGCAGTGCAAACTCAGTCCACCACTTAAAATATCATTGCCTCATGAAACATATTGTAAGATTGCGAACCGCAAAGGCACTGAGAGAACAACACTGTGAGTAACAATTGATTTCACGCTGCTGTCCGGCAACATGACAACAACATATCAATTCATAAGAAAACAAAAAAAACCATAGAACCTAAAGGCCTAAAGGGGAACAAGGAACTGAGAGCACAGTACATTTTGTCAGTCACATTGAAATGTCCTATTTTCTCTGTTAGACAGAGTCATCGACACAAAGAAATAAAAGAGAAAAGACTTCACAAAAAGAAACATGGTGCATGCAACAAATATAAATGGTCGCTTATGCAAGGACAAGTGTATAGGCTACTCCTGATCATATAATTCGATGCAAGTGAATGCATTCGTACAGTAAGTACTTGATGCAGACAGAAATAAATTATACTAACTGGTTTGTATTAGATATTCGCCTAAACTGGAACAGGCAAAATGGTAATGACCGTCCTCCTAGAGTAGCATTATTTTTTATGCAGATTTCTATACTGGCTTTCCAGCACCCTACTTGCACGTTCATCTACATTTATGTGACAGGATAATAGGTCTGCACAATTTCGATCTAAGTTTGACTTTGCAGGCACAGGGGTAATCCGTTATTGGCTTTCCAACCATCTACTTGCACGTACTTCATGTAGGATATTCAGGAAAAAGTTCAGAAATATACTTTTCGAAATTATAAATCTAGATATTATGAGGTTACGTTTATGTGACAGGATATTACACATTGATTTGATCAGATATAGCTCCATCCTACAGGCAGAAAGCATGCAGTTCATTACCTACAATTGGTGCTAAGCCTTTCCTCTTCTGATCTTTTGCCTCGCTCCTATGCACCCTCGAGACTGCTTCCTCTTCGGTACATTAACATACCGTAGCTTCTGAAAGACTACCTCCATGCGTCAACATGCTCCTAGATGCAAATGGCCTTGAGTAGCCAGCGAGCTTGCACAGCAGACCAGTTTCTCTCGCGAATGAGTAGCCCGCGAGAGCCCTTCCACGCTGGGAATGCAGTTGTCAACGAATGGGTTGGGCAATTCCTCTCAGAACTCAAATTAAGTACTAAGCCCCCAAGTCTCACTCATTCTGTACATTCATTTATCCTGATGCCCCCTAGTCCCTGAGCCGTATCTCACTTGTTGTGAGCTCCACTGGCTGACACACAGGAAACTGTTTCGCAAGCTAATGATGTTGCTGGAAACTGCAGTATGCTATGCTCGCGAACTGGTATATATGGAGAGGACTCTGGGAGGCTGCTACTGGAAATCTGCAATAGGACAACATAAAATAATATTAAAAAATTCATGGTGCAGCGAACAAAAAGTAGTGGCCTTAATTTGCTTGGTGCTCACTGATTAGGACATTATTAAATGAATGGAGGAACCAAATGTAATACCAGACCACAAACTTCTACTCTTTTATATATTGGAAAAGGAGCCCAAAGATAGACAAAACAATCATGACCCCTACCCAAAACTAGAAGGAGAGGAGGCCTTTCCTAAAAATATAGAAGAAACATCTTAATATATGGAATATTATACTATAAGCACTAAATAAAACTGTATCAAAAGCAACATTTGTATGAAAATAATCTTAAAAAGCTACTAAGGTAATGTAACCTCCCTTGGGGGAACCACTACGCCACTACTACTAGGAGTATTTGTAGAGGCGTTGGCCTAGACGCCATTACAGTTTACCTTTCTACAACAGCTGGTTTCTAGTCTTCTCTACAAATCAGACTTTAGAATTCAATTTGTAGAAGGAGCTGCATTTGAAGCTGCCCCAACAATTCGTTGTCCAAAAACCAAAATCCAGGTCAAAAGCTATTTTTAATCTATAGGAAAGACCCCACCAGGTTGCCACACGCATGCGCCTTCCCAAGTGACACGATATTTGACGAAAAAATGCAAGTTGCGTGGCCCTAAGGTATCAAACCCACCACTTGCATCCAGTTTTAAAATGAGTACTTGAGACCCTAAGGGGCCATTTCGATCCCTTCATTTTGGTGGAATTAGAATCTACTTAATGGTAGCTTGTTGGCTTGGAACTTGATATTTCATATCTTTCCAAAATTATTCACATATAAACCTATGTCAAATTCATAGGGTATAATTAGATGGAAATTGATTCGATAGCTCACCACGCTATGTTTCTACTTAATAACTTATCGCACACATTACAACTCATTTTCCTATAGTACAAATGGGGTCTAAACGAATTCAAATAAAAAGTTTTTAACATGAAAGTTGTAGATATCGTCAGGATCTACAACTTTGGTTTTGGTGATTCCACATCCAAAGTAGTTGAGAAAATTTTAGTTTCAAATGTGTGAATTCGAATATAATTTCCTGTGCATAGATGATTTCAAATAAAAAAGTTGTCTACTATGAAGTTACCTTACATCTCGAGGTATGCAATTTTTGTTTTGCTTGTTTATCTATCTGAGGTCATTTGATGTGTTATACCTATTTGTAGCAATTGATCTAGATATAGCTGTCTTACAAATTGATTTTTAGAGGTGGCTAACTTGGTGTGTTCACACAAGGACTTTAGTGCGTTATAGCAGTTCCCGATCATCTGGGCATGGAACAGGCTCCATCGACTAAGTTCTGCTTGTAGCAAACAGCAAGGTCGTCACGCTTGTCCATGTCCTCTAGGTCAATGTTCTTGCAGCACCGCTGTGCCCTTTGTCGAATGAGGCAGGCAATTGGTTGTACATCCGTCAAGATTGACAGTAACATCCTATTACTCTGGCATCCCGTGAAACAGACAAGAAACAAAGCGAACATCAGGGTGCCACGATCTGCTAACTCTTCGTATATCTTGGTGTCAAGTGGTAGTTCAATTTTCCTCGATACCACCCATTCCTACATTGTGCTTCACACCGCTTAAATAGCACTGGTTAGACACTATACATCAAATTTTCATCCCCATCTAATTTTGAAGCAGCCATATGTGAAGGGGCTGTGTATATAAAGGAAGGTAGACGGCATGGACAACTATAGCTATCAGTAAATGAGTAATAATAAACAATTTATAGCACCACCAAACTGCTGACGTCAGGGTTAGGCAAAGCTACATTCATTGTAGAAATGAGGTATTTTTAGGATTGATGGTTTATTACCTACTACTACAAAAATAATTTGTAGCAACGCCTTACTTTTTTTTTAGGGCAGCTCTATATTAAATAGCCCCTATAAATAGTTTCAAAATAAGCCGCCCTTACAAATCAATTTGTAGAGACGGCTAGTATTATGAGCCGCCCTATAAATTGCATGTATTTATAGGGACGACTCTATATATAGCCGCCCCTACAAATCAATTTATAGGGGCGGCTCTATATTGAGATGCCTCTATAAATAGATGTCGAATATTAAAAATCAAGCACTAAAATTTGAAATTTAAATTTTTAAAATAACCTCGAATGAAAAAATGACCAAAATAATAGTTGTAAATCTTAAAAAGTTATAGATCTTGAAAAGTTACACAACTCTTTTGTTTACAGCTTCTTCATTTAAAATAACATTCTATTCTAAAGTTTAGTTTGAACTTTTGCTCTAATATTTAATGTGTTTTTGAAGAACTCTGATTTTATCTTGTTAATCTTTGGCAAAAACTTATAACTAGTCTTTATCCCTCATATTAACTTCAAAACTAATGGTTTTTTTCTAAAATTTTCTAAAATCATTCTCTATCAATATACTGTACGTGTTGTTACATCTTCATCTTCTCATGTGACTTTGGCTTGTTAATTGTATTTTGAAGTAGTAAATGATTTCAACTACAAAAGTCATAAATATAAAAGTTATAGAACTCATCAAAATCTAATCTTATATTCCCTCTTATACTTTAAGAAACTATGTCTAAGAGACATAAGTTTTGTGAACAACGGCACTATCACTTTATCGGATGAAGAAATGATGTAAATAAAAGTTGTTGATCTTGATGAGTTATATAACTTTATTATTCAAGACTTTTCGAACCAAAATTATTTACACTTTCAAAATGTTATTTGAAGTAGTTAAATTTTGAAATTAAAATTTTATATTGATAAAACAAAGTAGCATGTAAATTTCTAGTTGACAACTTTTTCATTTGAACTTTTTTTCACATGAAAAATCATGTTTGAATGTCTAAAGTTTGAAGTTTGAATTTTTGAAATGACCTTTTTTTAAAAGACCTTTCATGGAGAAACAACCAAGATAAAAGTTGTAGGTCTCGAAAGTTTATAAAACTTTATAGTTGACAAAATATAGATTTGAAGTCATCTTGTCAAAGAAAATTACGTTGACTTTCTCAAATTTGAAATTTAATTTTTTTTTAAATGATCTTGGATGGAAAAATAACCAACATAAAAATTATAAGTCTTGAAAGTTATGAACCTATGTAGTTTTTTATCTGAATTTATTTAGAGCCTTAAATTGTCAATTTGAACTCAGTTTAGTATAATATAAGAAGGCCTAAAACCAAAATTAGACATAAAGAATGAAGGGGCAGAGTGGTAGAGGAGGTAACTCAGGAGGCTGAGGTGCTAGGTTCGAATTATAGGAAAGCAAACTACGTTGTGACTTGTGAAAAAAGTCTTTTGTTTCAGTTTCATGAAATATGAAAATTGATTTGTAGGGGCAGCTCAATATCTAAAAAACCGCCTTTACAAATCACTTATTCGTAGAAACGATGTGGTAGGGGCACTTATAGAAATTGTCGCTATAAATCATCAGGAGCCACTACTACAAATCTTCTATGTTGGATGAGGTGTCGTATGGGTTATTTGGATACTAATAAAAAATTATAAATCTCACTACTAAATCACAAGATGAATTTTTTAAGTCTAATTAATCTATTGTGAACATATGTTTACTGTAGTACCACGTTATCAAATCTGGAACTAATTAGGTTTAAAAGTTTTATCTCATAAAATACTCACAATCTATGCAATTATTTATTTTTGTAGTCTATATACTTAATACTCCTTGCACTTGCCCAAGCATTTGATTTAACGGTGTCACTTCAGCTGAAAATACTTGCTTTCCTTGTGAGTTTGAACCTAAACCAGAGATATTGACATATGGCGATCTTACATTCTGTTGTGCGAGAGGATGTTACTCAAACATTTGATCAAGTGTTGTTTTGATGAGACAAGAACCAAGCATGCAG
>JADLZL010005462.1:0-16950 GCA_015844335.1 Chrysopogon serrulatus | reverse complement strand
GGAGGCATTAGCGCTGCCGGAGGAGCCATCCGCCATAGCCGCCAGCAACCATGCTCCGAACCCTAATCAATCCAACCAACACCCTAGATCAATGCACAAGGTCAAGAGCGGAGGTGTAGTGCAGGTGCCGTCGCCGGAGACCTCGCTGGTGGCGAGGTATCAACGATCAACCGCCGGGTCACCTGCTGCCGCGGCAGGTGCACTATGCAGTTGACCCGGCCCTGGATGGCTGCCACGGTGGCTGGCTGGCTGTGGGTTTCCCGATTTTTTTAGAAAAATGATTTAAATGCTGATTCTTTGTAAAAATCATAACTGAATAAATATAAATGATAAAAAAATGTGATACAAATTGCTCTGTGATCCTTGAATGATACCCATGTAGCAAAAAAATAGGGGTTGGCTGTGTTTTAAAAAGCTTTGGTTGAATTAAAAATTACCTCTTTAATTCATAAATGCTTAGTCTATGATTTTCTGTAGGCTAAAAATATATGCTTAGTCTATGATTTTTTTGTAGGCTAAAAATATGAATAAAAAATCAAGAAAAATTAGGAGAAAAAAATTTTTCATGCTAAAAACCGACCTCCACTAAAAATTTTGGATCTGTTTGGGGGTAAATTCATGTGTGAGAATAAATTTAGGCTTGCTAAATGACTGTAAAAATGGATATAAGCTAGTTAAGAAGTTAACTCCACTAACTCTCACTTGAGTGACTTTTTAGAGTTAATGATGACCACGGGTCACTGCACTCTTTGCTGACCCATGGCAATGATTTGCTTGTATGATGACGATACTTTGTCTCATGCTTAATAAATAATTATTTATATAAGAAAGAATAATTAACTTAAGCTTGGTTGCTTTTTGGGCATTCACTACTGGAACTGAACTCCCTGCCGAGTGCTTGAGCGCCCTTGCCGAGGCCAAATCACGGGCACTGCAAAGACAACCTTTGCCGAGAGCCAATTCAAAAAGCCTCGTGTGAAAGACCTCTTTGCCGAGTGCCAAGCCTTCGCAAAGAGGAGGCACTCTAAGCAAAGAAACATTTTGCCGAAGGCCGAGCCTACGGCAAAATTTTTGGCCCACTCGCAAAGATGGCCAGCCGACTCACTGGCCTCGTCATGCCGCCAGCTTTCGCCTGAGGGCCCTGCCCGCTTGGCCCTCGGCAGAAAGATGCGCATAAAAATAATTTTTGCCAAGTGCCCCACTTTGCAATGTCTGCTCAATGTGAAGCTTTCATACATTATTTAAAACTACATGTTTAAATTTGCGCATTTTTCATGCTATATTTATTTGTTTTGTTGAATTTTTCATAGTATTTTCAAATTTGAACTGTGGGTGATAAATTAACAGAATTTTGTGATTCAAAATGGTATTCATGGTTTAGAGATTCCGTGGCCGTATCCCTCGAACTCACATAAAAATTTCAACGTCTTGATCACGGAACATGACGCCGATCTGCGGGAAAAGTGTTTTAAATTATATAAAATGCAAACAAAGTCCGAAAATCACTTAAACATGTCGAGGTGCCATGATATCGCATATGGAGGCAGTGAAAGAAATGGAGAATGTTTTGAGAAAGTTTTGACGTCGGGCATAAAAACCCGCACATCTCATGTTCTAAGCATCGGCGCCAAAAAACTTTCTCGAAACATTTCTCATTTTTATCAACGCCCTACGCATGATAACATGGCACCTCGACAAGTTTCTTGATGATTTCGCTTACATTTTATATAATTTAAAAACACTTTTCTCGCAAGTTCGGCATCATGCTCAGGACCGAGATGTTCGAAATTTCATGTGAGTTCTGGATACGACCACAAAAATACACTAAATACCATGAATATAAATTTTTAAATCACCAAATTCTATTATTTCATGCACACGCAGCTCAAATTTGAAATATACATTCATAAAATAATTGAATGAAATATAGCAAAAAGAAGTCCAAAAATTCACTTAAACTCGAAAATATAGTTTTAAATAATATATGAAAGCTTCACAAAAACATTGGGCACATTAAAATAAAATTTGCCGAAGGCGTGCAAGCACTCGGCAAACACCATCCTTTGCCAGTGCCCACCTTAAAGCCCTCGGCAAATGGTGTTTTTAGAAAAGCAGCGCGATAAGGCCCGAGCCGGCCCACACCCAACTCCTAGCTCGCATCTCCTTTCCTTTCCCCATCCCGCGCCCGCCTCAGGACCTTGGCCGCCGCCGATCAGAGACGCGCGCAAGATCCATGCCGCCTCGCTGTCTCCGCTCGCGCCATCGCTTCGCCACGCGCTACCTCAAGCGCTCCACGCCGCCGGACAAGGCGTGGGCCGCGCTTTCGTGCCGAATCCGCGCGCTGCGCCCCGTGCCACTGCCGAAGCTGCGTTTCATCGCCTCGCCGCGTCGCTTCGCTGCTGCTGAAGGGCGGCGAAGCCGTGCTACCCATCGCTCGGGCTGCTGCGAGTAGTAAAGCCGCTGGAGTGCAGCGCTGGAGGCTCGGGATCCGGGAGCGAGCACTGCTGCCGCCCGGCGATCTTCAACTCGCCGCCCGCATCTTCACCACCAGCGCCTCGCCAGCGCTGCCGCCGGTGTCGCCATACTTTCGCCTCGAGCCACCCGCTCCAGGCCGCTGTACCCGCTGCCGCCGCGTCGCTGTCGTCCTCACTATCTGCCGCCGCAGCCGCCGCCCCCAGGCGCAACACGTCGTCCACAACGCTCGCAGGAGAGCGAACGGAGCAGCCCAAGCCGCTGTAGGTACTCGTTCTCTTCCCTTCCATCCCTGTCCGCTGCTCGTTTCCCTTCCATCTCTGAGTACGTACGGCTGCCCTGTTTCCTCTCCTATCTCAGCTCTCAAATTCAAATCCCTAATTGGCCAATCTGATCCATCCTGCTGGCTGCCGTAGTGGTGACTCGTGAATCTTTGAGTGCTAAATCGAATTTCCAGTTCTCCAATTTTGAGCTTTGCAATCTGCTTGATGTCTTGAGTGAAGGTTGAACATGGATAAAAACATGGATTGATGATAAGTCTAGGTAAAAACCAATAACTTCACAAATATTGAAAGTTCTATATACATGCCTTGGTAACTTGGAGCAGTTTGCCATTGAGATGAATTTATGGGCTTAACGTTATTTACAGAAAATCCTTGTTATAATGTGGGTGCAATAATTCTTGAATGCTAATTTCTCAGTGTGAGATGATGGTCTGATTTTTACTCACTATAGAATTAAAGCTCATCATTTCATTTTTAGATTCTAATTTGACTAGTTGCTTATGAAATAAAAAGCCTTCACAAGGAATTCAAATTTTCTGTTGTAGAAACAAGAGACTTCAGGTGTTGTTGGGGTGATTTCCCTGTTTTAAGTAGAGATTAAAGACAGTAGTGCTACACCTGATAGATTGGTTTCATCGCACTGCTAGGTGCTAGATAGAGCTGTTGGGCACTTGGGCGTCGAGAAGTTATGATGATTGGTTCTCTTGTCGGAACATTGTAATTATATTGGCAATATGCACAAATCTTCAAATATATATCTAACTACAACTGTACTTTGTTAGGCTTACCCCACTTGGTGAGCCTCCTTCACCGAGAGCTGCACCATGTGGCCACTCGCAGTTGGAACCATGGTGGTCATTCAGGTATTACTTTATTTTTACTACTGGTTTCATTGTTTTGCCTCACTAGAATGGTTTCAACCTATCATATATTATGAATCAGTTCTATTACCAATTGTTCTGACTACACATTTGCTCCCTTCTATGGTATAAATGGTTTCACTTTTTGCATGTATGAATATGTTATACTTTCAAGCTTGTCCCTTTATTACCAAAACCAACTATAAGTCCAAGCAAATCTAGGGAAAGTAGCAACTAGACAGTAGTTGATACACCTACTAAAACAAAGGTACTAAAATTGTCTTAGAGACTCTTTGGATGCGAAAAATTTTCATCTCACGCTTATTATTCTTATAATTTAGGGCGGAATTGGTCCTGCTGGTTTATCTGCAGAGGATCTTCATGTTCTAGACCTTACACAGCAACGACCACGTTGGCATGTAATTAGTATTCTCAACTTGAGTTTAGAATTGCATCATATTGTCCCTGAGGTTGCTTTTTGTTGTTCAAGGACCTGGTCCAGGTCCACGATATGGTCATGTATGGCCTTGGTTGGGCAGAGATCTTTTGTTGACTATTGGTGGTAATGATGGTAATGCAAATCTGTCATAGACATTCTATAAATTCTTGAATAACATATCCCCCGCACCATGTCACAGCCTGAATGGTTCCAAACTTCCATGGATCAGTTTTCATGTCTTTAGAGAAGCGTCCTCTGGCGGAATAATGTATGGGCGCCCTTGATACCGCAGGCTAAGCCATATGAATGGAGGAAACTTGAGCCAGAAGGTAAAGGACCACCTCCATGCATATAAGTATGCCAATAGGGATAAGAACTTTTTGTTGTGATTTGTGACACCACTAGAGAAAAAGGCTTTCGGGTCAAAGGCATTAGTCCCGCTAAAAATTGCACCTCGGGACTAAAGGAAGATTTAATCCCGGCTTTGGTTCACCAACCGACTAAATCCAATCCCCAACGCCTATGGCAGCATCCTTTGCAGGTCGAGAGACCTTTTAGTCCCTGGGTTTGTGAACCCAACCGACTAAAGGTTTACCTTTAATCCCGGTTTGTGGTTGGAACTCAGGGACTCAAAAAGGTTTAGTCCCTGCTTTTAATCTCAAACTCGACTAATACTTTTGATCTCTAGTCCAGGTTGTAATAACAAACCGGGACTAAAAAGTTCTCTGACATATGCTCCACGCTTCTTCTAGGCAACCGTTGAATTACCGATTTTTAAAAGTTAATGAATTTTTAAAGTCCCGGCAGGCCATAACTGAAATTTAGGGCACTAGATGATCTCTAATGAAGAAGTGTTGAGTAGAAAAAGTTGTAGGGAACAATATTATGTACAACTTTTTGTATAGGCCACTCCTTCATTTGGCAGAGTTTGTGAGTTTGGAGGTTTAAATTTTAAGTTTTGAGCAAGTTTTGTGCGGTAAATGGTTTTAAATTTGGCTCTAATGAAAAAGTTTTTGAATAGCAAAAGATGGAGGGAGCAACAAGATTTACAACTTTTTGTCTTAGTCACTCCTTTTTTAAGACTTTTAGGGTACATTATGCTCATCTAGTGCTAATCCTTCACATTGTCACTTAAACTCTCTCGAGAGATGTCCCCACTTGTGAACCATCTATTATGCCACATCATTAAAAATCATTCCATTATTTTTTTGTGGATCTTTTGGTGGTCAAACATATAACCACATAAAAATTTGGGATTTTCTCGACAAACGTTGTTGAATTATCGATTTTTTTAAAAGTTTATGAATTTTAAAGCCCTGTAGGGCCGCAATAAAATTTAGGACACTAGATGATCTCTAATGAAGAAGTGCCGAGTAGAAAAGTGGTAGGCAACAACATTATGTGCAACTTTTGTATAGGCCACCTTTATTTGGCGAGTTTGTGAGTTTGAGGTTTGAATTTTATGTTTTGAGCAAGTTTTTTGCGGTAAAATGGTTTTAAATTTGGTTCTAATGAAAAGTTTTGAATAGCAAGATGGAGGAACAACAAAGATTTACAAATTTTATCTCGTCACCTCTTCATTTAAGACTTTCAGGGTATATTATGCCTATCTAGTGCTAATCCTTCACATTGTCACTTAAAAACTCGTGAGAGGTGTGCCTACTTGTGAAACCATCTATGATGCCACATCATTGAAATCATTCCATTATTTTTTGTGGATCTTAGGTGCTCAAAACATGTCACCACACAAAAATTTGGAATTTTTAAATGGCGGTGAATTGCTGAATTTTTAAAAGTTTATGAATTTTAAGCCAACCAGACCATTTGCTGAAATTCTGGCAATAGATGATATCTAAAGAGAAGTGATGGAGATGAAAGGATTGTAGAAGTTCTTTTGATATGTGCAACTTTTGTATAAGAGCTACTCTTTTATTTGGTGGAAGGATTTGGCCAGGTTGCAGGTTTGAATTTTAAGTTTTTAAGTAAAAGTTTTGTGGTAAATGGTTTAAAATTTGGCTCTAATGAAAAGTTTTGAATAGCAAAGTGGTCAAAACATGTCACTAAACCATCTATGTTTGTTGGGTATTGCCGTTAACTAATGCTGTCATGTTATCCCCCATAATATTTAATCCATTTTTAATAAATCAATTTATGCTTGTGTTGATTTCATATGGCAAGGAGAATGTGTGAGTCAAAAAACCAATGATCTACATCAATAAGATGTGGAGGGTAATTTCCTACCGAAAATCAATAGATTTAAAGATTTTAATTGCATCTACATTTTGCAAGGCAAAATTTTTCAGGATTGTTATTTTGACTATATAAATTATTAATAATGTAAGACAAGATTATATGTTATAGATTTTTCATATGCGCATTAATGCAAAAGCAGGTCTCCATTTGTTTATTCATATTTTTGGCTAATATGCTATTTACTAGGTAATTAACAGCTAGTTGTGTATTTTAAAAAGAAAATAGAAACAAAAATTAGAAACATGCAAAAGGAACCCCAAGATAAAAGAAGCACCAACCAAAAACAGTGGTGTCCGGATAGATGCCACAGACCCAAACGGTTTTAAAAAGATTTTTTATTACTAATTACAATTTTGTATGGAAATGTAGTATTATTTTGACTATATAACATTATAACCCAGCATTAAAAACATATTATATGTCACATATATTTTTATATATGCAATAGCGCAAAGAAGGTCTAACTTTTTATTTTCATAATTTTTGGAATAATAATCTATTTAATGGGCAATTAAAAAGCTTACCTACGTGGCAATTTGAAATAAAACATGGATATAAAATTAGAATCTGCAGTTCTAGCATCACCCTTAGTCCCGGGTTTATCTAACAACCGGGATTAAAGAGGGGCTCGCCATTTTTTTAGCGCCAGGGCTTGTAACACCTTTAGTCCCGTGTAAAATCTAACCGGAACTTAAAGGTCCAACCTTTAGCCCCACTGCATATAACGGGACTAAAGGGACCTTAGTCCCAGTTTTTATTCTCAACGGGACAAAAGCCGGCGGGGATAAAAAAGGCCTTCATCTCCTTCTTCCCCACCGAGGTAAGTTCGCCTTCTAAGCAGCCGATCGAAGGCCGCCGCCCGCCCCTGCCTGCTAGGGCTAAATCGACGGCGCTGGGCGCGGGACTCGCCTCTCAGCCTGGGCGCGGGCGGCCCTGGCCGCTCCCCTCGACGGCTCCTCGACCTGCAGCAGATCCGATAACGAAGCCTTTGCCGGCTCCTCGCCGCCTCGACGCGCCGCCACAGCACACCAGCACCGCGGCCAGGGCTCCGCCACCGTAGCGCCGCCTCCACCTGCGCGCTACCCGGTCTTGGCGTGGTAGCATTTGTCTTGACCACCACCAGCGCTGCATTTCGACAAATACCACGCCGCCTTGCGTGGCGATACGCGGCGTGTGTCATCACCTCTCTCCTTCCACTGCGCTTTACTCCCTGCGTCACGGCGTGCTGCAGTAGCTGCAATGGGAGGCATCTAGGTTCTGGCCCCATCAATTTGCGCCATACGCCGGATATCGGTTCTATGATTCATGACTCTGTTTTTCTGTATCACGATATTTGCGATCATGTGCTCCATGGAATGCCCTTATGAGATGTTATTAGCCACATACTATTATTTTTTTATAACCTGCGTTCCGTGTGAAAAGGTAGTTGAAGCCTTCTCTCCACCAAAGGTGTATAGTTCTTCAATCTGAACTCTAAGTTATTCAGGGAATTAATTTATTTGCAAGCCTTATCTTTCTTAGCTGTGGAAGGGATTTATTCTAGCTACATCAACAACTTTAAGTTGCTATACAAAAATTAGTTGGTTGCTCTGTCAGTTCCAGCTATTATGACAGGGTTACAACAAATCCAGGTTCGATTTTCCAGTATGGGATCATAGTGGATTTTCCATTGCTGCAATGAAATCTTTAAGGTTAAATCTGCATGCTTGGATTTTAAAAACTATCACCTACATGTGGACAATCACAGATGTATAGATATGAAGCTTCCTCCACACATCATATTAGATGGGTTTTGCTATGTTGCTTCAGAGCAATAGAAGTTTGCTTTGCAAGCAACAAGTCAAGGAAATGGCAGTAGAATACAGTCTGAAGAGGTGCACGAAGGTGATACCTATTAACCACTTGAGGCTAAATCAAAGAGAAGCCTTCACATTACAATATATATATGATAGTATCTTGGTAAAAAGCTTCTGATTTAAGCACAGAAACCTGGTCCACTAATATGATATGGAATGAATAGCCAAAAATTTATTTTTTTCCAAATGCATTGAACTATCCTATGCTAGAGGTGTATGATTTTAGAAATGACACTGTAAGCTTTGTCTAATAGTGCAAGGGGTGAGATCAGCCGTTGCATAGAAGAATGTAACTTGATCGAATGGGAATAAAAACTTGCTCCCTCTGGTCTTAACAAAAAAAGAGATCTTTTTGGGCATCGAAGAAGCACGACCTATTCAACTAATTTATTCTATTGTAATATAATTTGGAATCTGATAAAGTTGTTATGTGAGTATTTTTCGACACAAACCTGTACATTATTCTCATTGGCTAACCTAGATGCTAAGTTTAAAAATCATTGACTGCTGCTAGTGCTTTTTCATTAATTTTGTGTGTGGTTTTATTGCAGAGAAAAACCAAGGAATTAATTTTGTGTGTGGTTTTTATTGCAGAGAAAAACCAAGGAGTCTGAAGGCAGACCTGCTGCTAGTGCTTTTTTTCATTAATCAAATGTTGTCCTACTACAGTGCAACCATCAAACTTGTGTTTGCAAGGTAATTGTTTCTAACTTTTAGTATTCACATGGACAGTTATGGTTTTTAGGGTCTAGTAAAAATCTTCCATGTGATGAATTTTTTTGGTTTCATGGTTAGGTACAGACCATACTTGGTAAATGTTATTTCTTCTTGGTCGACTGAGTTTATGTGATGAACCTGCAAAAATTTAGTATCATGCAACTATAACTAATGAAATTTCCTGGGTGCTGTTATGGATTTCTCACTAGGAGTCTGCTTTCTAGTCCATCTGTATGCCTGTATCTTGAAGTGTTTCTCTCATAGTATTGTTCTCTTTAGTATTTTTTTGAGTAACAAGTTTAAAAAGGGTTAATGCAAGATTTTTTTCATGAGATTGTCTGAAAAATTTAAGCTTTGCTCAGAACGGATCTAGGACAGCCCCTGACGTTAAGCCTTAGATTAATTTATTAGTCACTGATTTGACACTTCAAAATATTTCTATTTCAGTAAATTAAACTACATTGACCATCTTCATGCCATATTACTGTATAAGTTTTCTATGTGACTATCTGCAAGTCGATTTGCTATTTATTTTGTATGGCACAAAGGTAGCTTGCTGTGGTAGTGTAGTCCCACCATGCTGCCAATCAGTTCCTTGATCTCATGAATTCAGTGTTTTTTAAACTAAAATTTTTTCTTTTTAAAAAAAAAGAACTTTGCCGAGTGCCTAGGCCATGGCACTTGGCAAAGAGTTTTTTTAAAAAAGAAAAATTTTCTTTGCCGAAACTGGGTCAGAGGCCTTCGGCAAAAAGTTTTTTTAAAAAAAAAAAAATGCCTTTGCCAAGTGCTAACCGTGTTAGGCACTCGGCAAAAGCCGCCATGAACCGGCCTTGGTGCTGTAACGGCTACTTTTCTTTGCCGAGGGCTTTTTTTGGTACTTGGCAAAGCCTTTGCCGAGTGCCCGACAGGCCCTCCCTCGGCAAAGAACCGTTGCCGAGAAAAATTTTTCGACAAAAGCTCTTTGCCGAGGGCCGCCTTCGGCAAAGCCTTTGCGAAGGTCTTTTCGGCCTTTGCTGAGTGTCTTTGGCACTCGGCAAAGACTCGAATCCAATAGTGATTGTTTGGAGACCATGGAGCATGCTATCCCTGCTATCCCATGGCATTGTTATTTCTATCTTCATGTAATCTCATCGGCCATGATATGAATTGATTAATGTTGCTTAATGATCATGTTAGTCACATGTTAACCAATAAGCTAAGTAATTAATATAATAAATAGTTAACTTAGCTTTGCTTTCTTTTGAGAGTTGATTGAAGCCCATGAGATACTTGATCCCTACTATCTCATGGCATTAACTTGTTAAGTTACTATATTTCTATCCTCCATGCTAGTTAACCAACTCTGGCTTAGTGGTAATCAAAACCTTAACTATGAAAGTCTAGTAGCAACTTTCCGTGAAGGAAAGTTGTACTCAATATGTTAATGTTGTAATCAAGTTGTAATCACTTTGTTGCACCTCATGCATCATGTTTAATACTCTATCATGATGAAGCATGCATCTTGTCTCCATATAGTATATGAGAGTGAGCAATTGCTCGTGGATCCAACCAACGTGTCGGGGCTTTCACTCGGTGGAGTTTTAGTGATTCTCCAAGGAGTTCCTGAAGCTCTAACCCTTGTGCAAACCCAAGGCAAGCCACGCGAGCATAATCCGCTCTTGCTTTTACAAAAAGCTTTACAATACTTTACGTCTAGCTAGATGGGCATTTAGTTTAGTCTTGATTGAAACTGTTGTTGCATAACTACCTTGACTCATATATTTCCATAGCTATCACTATTTGTCTCCAATCATTTTGAGTTAAGCTTAGCAATGCTTAGACTTCGAAAAAGTCGAGAGATGGTTTCATCGTTTGCGAGATATAGGTCCTACTTTTGTTCTCCTTGGCTCATGATGAGTCATGAGAACCCTAACAATGATGGTGGTGTTAAACGAGGCGGGCGGAAGCTTACACATGAATGGAGTCTTGGTGTAGTGCTCCACCCGAGTCAATTAAGGACCATTCGTTGTAGGCTTGTTATGTGAGCGAGACTTTGCGATCGGCCACACATACTCCGAAGCTTCGAGTAACTTGGCTATTCCATTTATGTGAATGACTATTTGCGCATCGGGAGTGGAACGATGGTGGGAGTACCATGTACCCACCCTATGGGTAAACCGTCCGGGCGGCATAGGGCGATGGAGTGCTTGTGCTCTCGGGTGGCATGGACCCGGTCTTGTTTTCAAGGATCCTAGTGAATTGTTGATATAAGTATGGTCAAACCCTGCGTATGTCGTGTGGTTGGGAGTCCCCGGCTAGGTTTATAATCAGTTAAGGCTTGTTGATACTCAACTTGAGCTATTGAAAGTAAGGATCAATAATTAGTAACCTTTTGCAGCAAAAGTCATCTTTGGTTTTTTGGCTAATTAAACTAAACATAACTAAATAATTAAATAAGAGTAACTAATAAAACTCTAAAGGTTAAACTCTAGATAAAAAGTGAAACCCTAGATAAATAGTGACTAGAATTATTGAAAAAAAAACAAAAACCTAGCTACTCTTCTCTCTCACTTGAGGTGAAACCCTAGATCTCAAAAAGTGGGTGGGATTGAGCAAGAATGGTGGAAATGAGGCAAGAAACACATAAACTAACCTTTTTTAGTTACCTCCTCCGAAGAAATCAAGAGCAAAACCTCCCCCCTTGTATTTGGTAAAATCTGGACCTCCAAAGCTCCTCCCATGGAAGAAATGTCGGGCTACAGTTCTGTTGGAGCTGGTGGGGAGGAAGAAGGGGGGCATATATAGGAGAAGCTCACCACAGGCGGTTGACATAAAAAACCGCCTTTGTGAAAATGGCGCCATTTTTCAAAGGTTTTCTTATGCAACCGCCGTTGGAAATTCATAGATCGGGCGGTTTCTTAAGTGAACCGCCGGTGTAAATGACACCATTTACACCGGGCGGTTGACTTAAGAAACCGCCAGTGCTAGCCCTTTTCCACAGGCGGCTCTAAAGTCGGGGCCCAGCGTGTCGATTTTCAGTGGCGTCTCTCAGCTGAAACCGCATGTATAAATAAATTCACACCGTCGGCACAAATGCTCTGTGTACTAGTGTTGCGATCGACGTGTGATATCGATGATGGACCCCCTCAAATCAGCCGAACACAACAGTACATATCTCTTCATTTTTTATCTTATCCAATCAACTTTATATTGAAACAATGTCTATGTTTGCAGTTTTTGCCAACTCATTATAGAAGAAAATACTCATATACATGTACACGCACTAAGCCGTTTGAACACACGCACAATACTTATGAAAGATTGAGCTGATAGATCTTAAAATTAAAAGAAGTCACCATATGTGTCTCGGTATGAGTTGTAGCATGCCACATACTTTTGAAAGAATAGAGAACTTAAATCAGGATGCATATGTTCTACCATAAGAAATCTAATATGTACTGTAGTTGCGTGTAGTTCACTTCTATGTTGGCATTTATGGTCACCTAAAAGAAAATTTCGTAGAAGGCTCTTGTGTTCATTAATTTTTACGTGGTCAGAATTTTTCGTTGAGTGGTTATACTTGCAAGTTAAACAAGCAATGACTGTACAACAGTGGGATTAATTAACAGGTAGTCTGCCTGGTCAAATTCTAGACTTGTTCATACCAAACACTATCTTACCTGGTCCTTAAACGAGCAGCTGCAGGCATATATGAATTTAATAAGGTACACAAATGTGTTAGGACGATTGTGATAATTCTTTAACTAGAAACAGTTTATTACACTACGTACTTGGATACGTGTATCCACACCGCGTGGTGTGGCGTAAAAAATCGGCAACGTAACCACAACTCAGTCAGCTAGAGAATCAGGCAGAAAGCAGCAGGTCCACATTCACCTAGCCATCTAAGTCAACAGCCACCATGAGATCAAGTGGTCACGAAAGACGGCATAGAGATCAACTGGCCAAGAATGCTATTAGAATAGCACCATGTATCTGTAACATCCTCGAGTGTTTTTTTAGCACTCGATAAAGGACTTTATCGAGTGTTTTTTTGGCACTCGGCAAAAAGAAACTTTACCGAGTGTTTTTATTTGGCACTCGGCAAATAAATTATGAATTTCAAAAAATAAGAACTTCAAAGCATATTTTGAAACAGTAAATTAATTCAAATAAAAAATGCTCAACTATAAAGTTATATAACATCTCATGATCTACAACTTTTATTTTGATCGTTTTCTTCATTTGACCAAATAATAGTAACGTTATTAACAAAATCTACATCTCTCACATATATTTTCATGAAACTAGAAGAAAGATATCTAATATTTGTGAACAATGTTACCACCTCTATGTCGGATGAACAAATGACTAAAATAGAAGTTATAGATCTCAAGAAGTTATAAAAGTTTGTAGTTTTAAACTTTTTTATTTGAATTATTTGCCAACAAAAAGTACATTTAAATTTTTAAATTTGGAATTTAAATTCTTTTAAACAACTTTGGATGGAGAAACAACCAAAATAAGAGTTGTAGATCTCTAAAAGTTATGAAACTTTGTAGTTTACATCTTTTTAATTTGAAAATTTTGAAAAGTTATGAAACTTTGTAGTTTACAATTTTTTAATTTGAAATAATCTTGTCAACGAAAACTATGTTGAATTTCACAAATTTGAAATTCAAATTTTGTAATGACCTCGGTGGAGAAACTACCAAAATCAAAGTTATAAACCTCGAAAAGTTATGAAACTTGGTAGAGGGGGGGATACGAGCGAGGTAGAGGTCACAAGTTCGAATTCGTCCAGCCATGTGAGCATTGCTATGGGTGACACTCAGCTAAGCCTTTTCTGAATGCATTAGTAGCTTTGCCGAGTGCCACTGGCACTTTGCAAGACTCCTGAATCCGGTAGTGCCTGGTCAAATTTTTGTTGAGTGGTTATACTTGTAAGTTAAACAAGCAATGACTATACAACAGTGGGATTAATTAATAGGTAGTCTGCCTGGTCAAATTCTAGACTTGTTCAAACACTATCTTACCTGCTGCTTAAACGAGCAGCTGCAGGCATATATGAATTTCATAAGGTACACAAATGTGTTAGGATTGTGATAATTCTTTAACTGATAAAAATGGTTCACAACACTAGCTGTGAGCTGTCACACGTCGAATGATGACGGTGACAAATCAAGCCAGCTGTGAGCTCTTGGGATTGGCCAGAACCACTCAGCGCATCACAAGCCGCTCTAGCTGTCGTTCTCACTTCGCCTTGATCCACTGGTCGAGTTCGGCTCATCCTCGTCCACAGCCGACACTCCGACGAGCCGTAACACCGCCGGAACCATGGGTTCGCGCCGCTATGCTCACCTTCGTTGGTGACAACCTCTTTCCAACCCATCCAGAACTCAACCAACTGTCATGTTAAAGTCGCAGTGAACCCTGAAGCTAACCCTGCTCCCTCCGAGGTATCTACCGCACTGTGGCAGCCAGAATGTCGTTGCGCCGGTGAGCTCCTCCATGCCAAGCTGCCGCAATGCGGGTCAAGCGCCGTTAGTTAGGGTTTTCGTGCTCGGTAGCGTTTGGTCGTGTTAGCGTAATCGAGTTGAGTTAGCCGGAGGCATTAGCGCTGCCGGAGGAGCCATCCGCCATAGCCGCCAACAACCAAGCTCCGAACCCTAAAAAAATCCAACCAACACCCTAGATCAATGCACAAGGTCAAGACGGAGGTGTAATGCAGGTGCCGTCGCCGGAGACCTCGCTGGTGGCGAGGAATCAACGATCAACCGCCCGGTCACCTGCTGCCGCGCGCAGGTGCACTATGCAGTTGACCCGGCCCTGCATGGCAGCCACGGTGGTTGGCTGGCTGCGGGTTTCCCGATTTTTAGAAAATGATTTAAATGCTGATTCTTTGTAAAATCATAACTGAATAAATATAAATGATAAAAATGTGATACAAATTGCTCTGTGATCCTTGAGATGAGACCCATGTAGCAAAAATAGGGGTTGGCTGTGTTTGAAAAGCTTTGGTTGAATTAAAATTACCTCTTTGATTCATAAATGCTTAGTCTATGATTTTTGTAGGCTAAAAACATGAATCCAAAAAATCATGAAAGTAGGAGTAAGATTTTCATGCTAAAACCAACATCCACAAAAATTTTGGCTCTATTTGGGCAAAGTCACGACAGAGAATAATTTAGGCTTGCTAAATGATTGTAAAAATAGCTAATAAATAGTTAATTAAGTAGCTAACTCACTAATCTCACTTGAGTGACTTTTAGAGTTAAATGAAGACCATGGGTCACTGCACTATTGCTGATCCATGGCAATGACTTGCCTATATGATGACGATACTAGTCTCATGCTTAATAAATAATTAATTAAACAAGAAAGAATAATTAACTTAAGCTTGATTGCTTTTTGGGCATTGTTTGGAGACCATGGAGCATGCTATCCCTGCTGTCCCATGGCATTGTTATGTCTATCTTCATGTAATCTCATCCACCATGATAAGAATTGATTAATGTTGCTTAATGATCATGTTAGTCACATGTTAACCAATAAGCTAAGTAACTAAATAAGTAGTTAACTTAGCTTTGCTTGCTTTTTGAGAGTTGATTGAAGCCCATGAGAGATACTTGATCCCTACTAGCTCATGGCATGAACTTGTTCATCTGGGTTCGCTAGGTTCGACCGATGGGCGTGCATCAGTGCCCGTTCGCAAGACTGCAACCGTGGTAGAGAGGACCTCCGTGGACCCAAAACCATCCAATGAAGCAGTTCTACACCTTTGGAATCGCGATTGGTTAAGTTATCTCGCATGGATTTGGGTCCCATTTTGTTGGTTTCAATTTGGCGTCGGGGTTTGGATCTAGGGTTCATCCCAGCCTAATGTTCTTCATCTTAAGTAGGGCAATAGCAATGTCAGTCTTCATGTGGAAGCCAGCTAGCTCAGAAGGTGTTCTGGACCCTACAGCACTGATGGCAACCATCAACGAGCTTCAGACGGCTTTGCTGAACCTGACAAATGTACTTAGTGCTCAGAATGGGGTAGTGTATACCATAGTGTTGGTATTAATTAAATGCACACAAGAAATAAGATTATCCATAAGCGCACAGATACAATACCATTGTAGCACTTCACCAAGATAAACCCGGTTTTAAATATCGAACCCAAAGGAACAAAGAGGGTGACGATAACTAAGTCTATAAACTTAACCCAATGCACAATCAAGCTAGAAAATAGCGAGAACAAGGAGAACAATGTGGATTATCTAGTTCTGGTCTTTGAAAGTGGTTGTTTTATATCATATGATCATGAGCGATAACTTAATATGATAGGAGTAGAAATCAGAGTTCTGTCCTACCAAGCACTTTTGCTTGCCAAACCTATTAACGGGAAGTGGACTACAGAGGATTCAACGAAGGTATAAGTCACCTTCGCGAGCTACCACTATCCGAAAAATCGTGGGACATTCACAAGTAAACATAGCCCAAACACCACGCCTAATGCTTATGAATACTACTTCAATCAAGAAGCTATCTAGATCAAAGTACTCAATAAGAGTTGCAAACTAGAAGAATAATATGAACAAAACACTTACTTTAACCAGAAGTTGACTACCAAATGATCTCAAGATGCAAACTCCTGCGGGGAGGTTGATCTTGAAGAATACAAAGAACGAAGAAGCACCGATAGGCCAAAAGTCCTCTAGAACTCTACTCTCCAACTCTATCTCTCTAATCTCTAAACAAGAACTAGTTCTAGATGGAACTATCCTCTCTTGATTGCTAGCCTAGATCTACTTGATAGAAATTAGGGGTTTCTAGCTCTTCACTCTTTATTGATCCTGCTCTCTCTAGGGGGGTACAGGTCCATATTTATAGTCCTAAGGATGAACATCAACCGTAGGATCAAACCGAATTAATGTAGGGCCAAGATGCATCCTCAAAGGTGGTGGAGAAGCAGCAGAGGATGATAGGTGGGGGGCCCACTGGTAGGCCGGCCGGCTGGCTGGTGTACCCGGCCCCACCCTAAACTTCGGGCTTCGCTTCATTAAGGTGTCTTCTAGATCCTTCCCTTGATGTAACACCCGGTT
>JADLZL010005461.1:0-15609 GCA_015844335.1 Chrysopogon serrulatus | reverse complement strand
ATCGACAAATCAGCGGTCCAAAATGCGCATACAAATGGAATAATTAACTTAGAGAGTACAAGTAGCAGGATTTAAGTACTTTATTACATCGCCTACAAGGCGGAATCACACTCACACACACATACGGAAAAGCATAAGGTAGGTAGAAGCGGATCGACACGTCATCCAATTGCGCATAGCACGAGGCACCTACTCCTCCTCGTCATCCTCATCGGTCTCCCACTCGATGTTCTCCCCTGAACCACAATGTATCAGTACGATTTGTACTGGCCACTAATCCCACCCAAATGAATGAAGCTTGCTACTGTGGTAAGTGGATGCAAGAGTAATCAAAAGTCCTAATGGAGGCTCTGGGTTTCCTATGCATTAACATAATTAAATAGTAATTGACAAGTTTTAACCCATTTATATCCATAAATCTCCCGTCCATCTCATCCATAACCATCCACACATCACACCACACTCTCACTCAAGTCGGCGAGGAAGACTCCCGCTCCTCCCCGCCTCAGCGGCCCAAGGCCGGAAACCACCACACCCAGGGGAAGAGAAGAGAAAAGGACTCCGCCGCTAATCATGAGGGGTGGAAACATAGGAATGTCCGTAACCGTGGACACGGCTATACGTATAGATCGATCAACTCTGCAGAGTGCGTACACCTCGGAACCACAAGATCACCATCATCGGGCGATGCGCCTCGCCTAGGCCGATCTGGGAAGCCGCCGACTAACGGGCCCACCGCCATCCTACCACTCGGCTGGGCACCCCGAGTCCACCGGCATGCCGAGATCAGGAGACGTGGCGCCGGATCCCGGGGGGCACCACGCCGTCTCGGGGAGGGTGTGGGTCTCGACACCCGCACCTCCCTACACTATCACCGACAACCTAGTAGTAATGGCGGGGGGGCCGCCTAATCGTCAAAGTCGTTTCCGCCCATCGAGAACGAGTGGTGTGCACGCAGTGGTCCTATGAACCGGTTCTCACAATATACCGGTCCTTAGGGGTGACTAGACAGATATCTTCCACGGGGGCCCATTGCCCCGTGCCTCAACGGCACCTCCCGTTTGGTGATTCGTACCACAAAGGCACTCCTCCCTAACCTTCTTCCAACACATATACCCGCCACAGTACTCTCATGTGGGGAATGCCCGATCACACTCCCCCGGCATGGCTCGTCCTCATGACTTGCCCTAAATCCCCGCCCCACGACACAACCCTCACCACACACCCAAGACTCACGCCAAGATCTCTCCCAAAAACCCGGTTTCCATAACCTCGGCACCACATTGCCTTAGCCACTCACAGTCATAATACATCAACAAAAGTGATAGAAGTAAGTGAGTAGCATCAAGATAAAACATGATAAGCGCGAGTCTAATCCTAGCGGCCGGGGTATGCGGGGGGATTGGTTTCGACAAGGCATAGGTGAATCAAACAATCTACCATGCATCCTATCAACAGCAGCAAGCACATATAATAGAGCGCTAGCATTTCTAGTTATTGCATGTCTAGATAGGAGCTAAGAGGTTGGGTGGGACATGGCACCTGCAGTTGGGTCATCTCCCAGGTCCTTGGTGTACTCGTAGTCCTCTCCTTCCTCAGTCAGCGGCTCCTCCGTCTCTGAAAAGCGTGATATAACACCGCGTTTAGCGGCTCCTATAGAGGTGCACAAAGAAGCAACTAAAAACCAAAAGAAGCAAAAGCACTCATGGATAAGCCTATGACCTAGAGCTCATTTTTAGAAAAATTTGGACACCGGTTTCATATTTTTCGAGTTAAAATAGATTTTCTATGATTTTCCAAAGGTTTAAATCAAATCTGAAAAAGAGAAATTCATTTTATTATTTCAGAAAATAGGTGACACGTGGCAGGCTGTGATTGGCCGGCTCTGGTGGGGTCACTGACTGGTGGGACCAGGTCAACAGTCAAAGTTGACCGGTCAAACGGTCCAACGCCGACCGGGCTCGGTGTGGGCCTAGGTGGGCCGGGTCGGGGCCGGGTTGGGGGCCCTGACACGTGTCGCATGGGGCTAGCCGCGTGGTGCTCACGGGGCTGCTATAGGGCTTGGCCCGGGGGGTTGGTCTACCGCGAACCGGTGGGCGGTGCACCGTGGACCTCACCCGGCTCACGGTGAACCGTGCCCACCTCCCCCTCCTTCTCCCTCTCGGGTTCATGGTGCACCGGGTGCACGTGGGACCCGGTTCCCTTTCTTCCTCACCCGTCCCCCTCTGCTTTTCAAACCGGCAAGGGTCACCGGGCGACTCCTCCGCCCGGTGGCGCCTCGGCGGTCCCAAGTGACTGGGTTAGGGCTCCTACGGCACCGAAAGGTCTACACCCCGGTGGGTAAGGGTGGAAAAGAGAGGGGCTTGGCCGCTGGGTGGTCGGCGGCGAGTCGCTGGCTCGGTGGCCGGGCTCACGGCGGAGAAGGCCCACAGACCTTGTAGGCTTCGGCTAGGCGCGTGGCTCCTAGGTGCTCATGCGGCCGGCAAACGCGCGCCGAACGACGGTGGAGGCTCCACGGTGGCCGACCACGACGGCCGTGGCAAGGTGGCCAGCGGCTGACGGCCGGCGAGGCCGCTCCGGGTGAAATTGGAGCCAAGCGTCTCCTTTTTCCCCGCACTTGGGGCTCGGGTGTGACCCACCGAAACGGCACCGACGACCATAAGGCACGGCGGCGTCCCTCCCACACGCGACGCACGCGGCGGAGCTCCGACGAGCGACCGGCGCCGTAACGGCGTGAAAGGTGGGAAATTTCCTTCGACGGCCGGCGGGCTAAGCTTAGGAAACCTCGGGGCAGCTCGACGGCCCGTGCTCGGCTAGCGAGGTGGCGGAGCTCGACCGAACGGCCGCGACGCGGTGGCGCGCCCAGTGCCGGCCTGTCGTGCGTGTGGCGCGGTTTCTAGGGCATGGGCAGGGTTAGGCGTGGCGCTGCTAGGGCGCGGCGGTGGCGGGCAAGGCTCGCCCACCCATCGGAGGCGTCTCCCGGCGCGCCGGGGTGTAGCGGAAACGCCACGCCATGGTCGTGGGCTGCCATGGCGTGCGCGCTCCGGTGTGCAACGGTGGCGCACGGGCGTTCCCGAGCCAAGGCGGCCTCGGGCAAGGCCGGTGGGCGTGGTGAGCGCTGGCGAAGCGCCATGCGCATGCGCGAAGCCGAGAGGGCCAACGGTGGTGGCCTGCTCTACCGAAAGAAGGAACACGGCGGCGCCAAGGCGGTGCGCTCGGAGCGAGCACGATGGCCGGGGTGTGGTGCTCACCGTCGGGTCCGGGGCAGTAGGATGGCGGTGCAGCGGTGTGGCGATGCAGTGGCGAGTCGTTGCAGAGTAGGGAGAACCGCAACGCCGGTGTAGTCGAACAGGCGCTGTCTCCCTTCTCCGGTGAGGTAGAGCGTCGCGGCGGGCGGCTCCGGCGCGGCGGCTTCCCTCGCGGCGCCTCCTTCTTCCTTCACTGCCCTCCCCTCAAGGTGTGTGGTGCGTGTGGTGCCACCAGTGGCGGCGAAGTGGTGGGATGGCCTCTAGGGCACCGGAGAGGGGATTTTTATAGGGCGGCGGCTCCTGGGTCGGCGGTGAACGGCGCGGAGGCATCGTGGGGGTACGTGGCAGCCATCCACATGCGTGGTGCTAGGTTTAGGGATCGGGGAGGTGTGCGCGGGCGCCGGCGACTCCACCCCTGAGCGGCGTCCTTGTCAAAAGAGGTGCGGCGGGTGCCCGTGTCGCGCGCCGGGCGGCGGGGGACCTTCCCATGACGCCGGCCGCGACGAAATCCAGGAGCGGAAGGCGCGGCTGCGGGCACGCGAACGTGGCGGCCATCCGTGGTGGCAAGCGCCTTTGCGTCGGGCACGGGCGGCCGGGATGGCGCGGGCGGGAGCCCTCCTCTTTTTTGGCGAAAAAGCGCAGAGGGGGGTGAGGGAAGGGGATGACAGGTGGGGCCGTGGCTCGCCTCGCCATCGACCCTAAGAGAGAGGGTGAGGGGCGCGAGCGCTTGTTGGCCGCGGGCGGCCGCCGGGCCGCAGGCGCATGCAGGTAAGGGGAAGGGGTCGGTTGGTGGGCTTGCTGGGGTCAGCGATGCCGGGCTCCTGCTGGCAGGCAGGGAAAAGGAGGGAAGGGGTGTGGGGCTAGTTGAGCTGGGCCTTGGCAGGCCGGCTCGCTTGCTGGACTCCCTTTCTCCCTTCTCCAAAACCTATTTTCTTTTCCTGTTTTTCTATTTTGGCTAGCTACTAGGTTTACACATACATACTCATATACTTATACCTTGCTGGTGGGGTCCACCTAAGGTAGCCTAGGGTTTGGTCAAGGGTGGGCCCACTTGGTTACACACATGTCACCAACAAATTTTATTAAGTGAAAGTTGAGCATCACATGAAATCCAAATGAAATCCAAATCACATGGTATAAAAAGAAGAACAATGCTCATGCCACTAATTTGAGTTTAGGAGCTAATGCAACTCACTAAGGAGGGTTTCCTACATGACACTCACCATGCATGGGTTGGTTTTCGAAAAAGTTTTTGAAAGTTGAGATTTTTGGGTGTTGGTTAACCGGGATGTTACAGACTTCCCCCCTCACGAGAATCTCGTCCCCGAGATTCAGAAGAAAGCGTACCTTTCAAAGAGGTAGGGATAAAGCATCCAGAGTTCTGACTCCTTCTCCCACGTGGCTTCTCTTTCAGTGTGGTTGCTCCACTGAACCTTGCACATGGGGATAGCGGTGCTTCGAGTCTCCTTGGTCGCTCGATCAAGGATACACATGGGGTGCTCCTTGTACTCAAGCGTGTCTTGGAGATCCAAGATATCTGTGGGCACCTGTTGATCTGGCACCTTTAAGCATTTGCGGAGTTGAGAGACATGGAACACGGGGTGTACTCCTATCGACATCATCGGCAAAATGAGCTTGTACGCCAATTTGCCAACCCTATGGCTGATTTTGTAGGGTCCGACAAACCTGGGGGCCAATTTCCCTTTCACATGGAATCTGCGGGTGCCTCAAAGTGGGGATACCTTAAGGTAGACATAGTCCCCTTTTGCGAACTCGAGGTCTCTCCTCCGTTTGTCGGCATAGCTCTTTTTATGCGCTTTGCGCAACTCTCAAGTTCTCTCGCACTTGAGCGACTCCTTCTTCAGCCTCTTGGATCTTGGCGGGTCCAAAGAACGACCTCTCGCCCACTTCGGACCACATGAGTGGGGTCCGGCATTTCCTTCCATAAAGGGCCTCAAAAGGTGACATCTTGATACTAGCTTGGTAGCTGTTGTTGTAAGAGAACTCTGCGTGAGACAAGCAGCCCTCCCAATCCTTCCCATACTTGAGTACACAAGCCCTCAGCATGTCCTCCAGGATTTGGTTTACTCTTTCTGTCTGCCCATCCGTCTGTGGGTGGTAAGCGGTGCTGTAATCGAGTCGGGTGTCAATTGCCTTGTGAAGGCTCTTCCAGAACTGAGATACGAACTGGCTTCCTCTATCAGACACGATACTTGTGGGAGCCTCGTGTAACCTCAAGATGTTCTTGATATATGGGTCTGCTAGAGCGTCGGTCTGCTGCCTGTTGCTCACTGGAATGAAGTGGGCCACCTTCGTCAACCTGTCGACTATCACCCAAATAGAATCATGCCCCTTTGGAGAGCGGGGCAGCCCGACTATGAAGTCCATCGATATGCTTTCCCACTTCCAGGTTGGCACGTCGAGCGGGTTCAGTAGACCAGCGGGTCTTTGATGCTCGGCCTTGACACGGTTGCATATATCACATCTTGCCACATGTCCCGCAATGTCTGCTTTCATGCCTCTCCACCAGAAGGTCTTCTTAAGATCGTTGTACATCTTGGTGCTTCCTGGGTGTATGCAGAACTTGGAGTCATGCCCTTCTGATAGAATCTCTTCCCGTAGCTTCTCGTCTAGGGGTACACAGACACGATCTTTGTACATGATGGTTCCGTGCCCATCTTCTCTGAATTCAGGACACTTGCCTATCCTCATGAGCTCTCAAAACTCTATGATTCTCAGGGCAGGTCTCTTGGGCCTTGCGGATCCTTTCTTCAAGATTGCACTGCACTCTTAGAAAGTTCATCTGACTCCTCGGCACTTCTTCTAGGTGGAGCTTCTCCATCTCACGACATAGCTCAGGAGGGGTGGTACTCGTCATGAGGTAGTGGCAATAGCTCTTGCGGGCTCAAATGCGTCTGCGACTACATTAGCCTTCCCCGGATGATAGTGGATCTCCGTGGTTGTAGTCCTTGATCAATTTCAGCCATCTTCGCTGTCTCCTGTTCAGATCTTCCTGGGTGAAGAAGTATTTCAGACTTTTGTGATCGGTGTAGATGTCGCACTTGTTGCCAATCAAGTAGTGCCTCCAGATCTTCAAAGCGTGTACAACTGCTGCAAGCTCAAGGTCATGTGTCGGGTAACGTTGCTCGTGTTGCTTCAGCTGCCGGGATGCATAAGCAATCACCTTCCCATTCTGCATAAGGACACACCCCAAGCCATGGCCAGAAGCATCGCAGTAGATTACGAAGTCCTGACGAATATCTGGCAAGGCTAGCACGGGGGTGGTAGTGAGCTTTTCCTTCAGAGTCTAGAAGCTTCTCTCACAATCTGGAGTCCATTCGAACTCATTGGTCTTCTTCAAGAGATTGGTCATGAGTCTTGCAATCTTGGAGTTCTCGATGAAGCGGCGGTAGTAGCCCGCTAAACCAAGAAAACTTCGACTGTCAGTCACGTTGCGTGGCTGCTCCCATGCCTTCACGGCTTCAATCTTGGCTGGATCCACTGCCACTCCTTCGCGGTAAGCACATGTCCCGAAATGCAACTTCCTCGAGCCGGAACTCACATTTGCTTTGAACTTGGCGTAGAGCTGATTCTCGCCCTTAGCTTCTCAAGCACTCGTCCTCGATGTTTGTTCGTGTTCCTCAGCTGAAGCTGAGTAGATGAGTATGTCATCAATGAACACAACAACGAACTTGTCTAACTCGTCCATGAACACCTTGTTCATCATGTTCATGAAATAGGCCGGGGCGTTAGTGAGCCCAAACGACACTACCGTGAACTCATACTGCCCGTACCGAGTGACAAAGGCTGTCTTGGGTATATCTTCGGGCCGGATCTTCATCTGGTGGTACCCGGATCGAAGGTCAATCTTGGAGAAGAACTTGGCATTCCTCAACTGATCAAGCAAGTCATCGATCCTTGGAAGAGGGTACTTGTTCTTGACAGTCACGGCATTCAGATTCCTGTAGTATATGCACATCCTCATCGAGCCGTCTTTCTTCTTTACGAACAGGACGGGAGATCCCCAAGGAGAAGCACTAGGCCTGATGTACCCCTTGTCGGAAAGCTCCTTAAGCTGCTTCTTGAGCTCCTCCAGCTCATCGACCGACATGCGGTAGGGTCGCTTGGCAATCGGACCCGTACCAGGCAGAAGGTCGATCACGAACTCAACATCACGATCCGGTGGCATTCCCGACAATTCCTCGGGAAACACATCCGGATACCCACACACTACAGGTACGTTCTCCATGGTTTGGGCCTTTAGGGCACACAACATGGAGACCGTTCTGCCATGATTGGGCTCACACCTAATTACATGACCCTTGGGATGGGTAAACTCTACATACCTGGGTGAGCATGAGATCACACCCTTGTGCTGGGTTAACTAATCCATCCCCAAGATGACATCTAAACCATTAGAAGGAAGAAGGGTGAGGTTGGCTAGAAAAGGGTGACCCTCGATGTTTATTCTCACTCCCTGACACTTGTGTGTACACCTCAAGTTTCCCAAGGGAGAACTTGTTACAACAGCTCCCCCCGTCGTGGAGTGACGGGTACATGATTCTCTCGTGCAAACTTAGATGATATGTATGAGCATGTAGCACCTGAATCAAAACGCACCAAAGCCTTAGCTCCGTTAACCATGAACATACCGTACACCACGCCGGGGGCGTCCCCGGGCGTCCTCTGGCCGTGAGGTGGGTCAGCGGTCGCGGGTGGCTCCCGAGGCACTCCTGTGGGGCGTCGCCTGGACGGGCGGCTTCCGTGCTGGAGCCACCGGTGTAGCAGCAGTCTTCCTGTCGGGGCAGTCGAGAATCTTGTGGCCGGGCTTGCCGCACCCGAAGCAAGTGTAAGGGATGCCGCCTGTGGGGGTAGACGCGGTAGCCTTCCACGTGCTCGGTGCGGGGGTCTTCCACGCACTCGTACCCTGAGTAGGGCGGGGGTAGTTGGCGGTGTAGGTACCACCACCCTGGCTCACGGTAGGCGTAGCGCGCTTGGCGGTGCAGGTGCGGAGGTGCGAGGGCAGCCCTCCACGCGACCTCTGTGGAGCGGAGGTGCGGGACGACCCCTCGAAGCGTCTCTTCTTCTTCTCCTTGGACAGGTCAGCCTCCAAGCGATCCTTCTCGATCTCCAGGCACTTGTTCATCATCTCCCGGAGGGTGTGGCGTGTGTGCCCAGAGAGAGACAACTTGATGCGCGTGTTGAGACCCTTCTTGAAGAAGTACATTTTCTTCTTTTTCTCGTGTCGGTGTCGCCGGGGGGCATACCGCATCATGGAAGTGAAGCGGTTGCCGTACTCCTGGATCTTCAGGGACCCCTACTGGATGTTGCGGAACTCCTCCACCTTGGCGTCCATCACCCCCTCTGGCACGTGGTACTCGATGAAGGCCTCCTCGAACTCCTCCCATGTGATGTGCGTGGGGTCCAGCGTGCATGTCGCAGAAGCTGTCCCCACCACGCTCGAGCGGCCCGACGAAGCCGGTGTGCGGCGATGGCCACACACTCCTCGTCCGCAGGTGGTGAGGTCGAGGTTCTTCACGATCTCCTTGAGCCGGTCGAGGGCGACGATGGGGTCGTCGGAGTTGTCGAAGGTCGGTGGCCTCGGCCAGGGAAACCCTCAAGCTTGCGCTGGAAGTCGTTGGGCGGACCTCCGTGGCGGCGAAGTACTCCCTCGGCCAAGCTCTCCAACAGCTGGGTCTAGCGCGCATGACCTCGGCCAAGAGCGGGGCGGCGGCGGAGGCGGAGGCGGCGGTGGCGGTGGAGCGGCGCCTCCCGGCCGGTGGTGGGTTAGGGGCAGCACCTCCAGCCGGTGGTGGGTTAGGTGCAGCACCTCCAGCTGGTGCGGGCTGTGGCACCTCGTTCTCCTCAGGAACGTCCTCCACGACAACCTCGTCCTCCTCGAAGTTGATCGGAACGTGTCCGATGCGGCCGGTGCCACGGCGCCACGCCCGCGACCACGTCCACGACCACGAACTGCCGGCATCGGCGTCTCATGGGCGGTTCAACAAGCGGCTAGAGCGGCGGAGGGACATCTGTTAGAGGGGTTGATTAAAGATACCAAGCTTGCATTAAAATTGGGTGGTTAAGTTGTTAGTCAATTAATTTGAAAAATGCTAATAATGCACTCAATCAAAGAAGCATAAAGATCCATAAAGATTGCATAAAATCCAAGCATCCATTACATTCATTTTATTACATGGCGATGTCTCTAGCTGCTACGCTTAGAAGACTCACGAGAAACGCTCTACTCGCAGGTAGGCTCCAAAAAGGGGGACAATTACTCTATCCTGGGGTAGGTGAGACATGTCTCCGGTGCCACGCAGGGCAAACATGTAAGGATGCTAGCCTACACTACTGGTAACATGGGTAGAACACCTAGGTGTCGTAGGGTGGGGTAGCTGGAGAGAGTGGGGTGGAAGGCTCGGGCCCCGGGTGGTGCCGCCGACCGGGTGGAGGTGGTGGTGGTGCAGGGGGGTGGAAGGCTCAATGCACTGAACAACCTGTTGGTGAAGGTGACCGCAGACTCCATCTGTGGAGTCCCGGCAGGAGCAGGCAAGTGGCTGGTGTCGGCGGCCCTTAGGTTGAGCCGGGTCCTCGTGGCGGGCGGAAGTCCTCGACGAAGGGCGGGTGGCGGTACACGGCGGGCACAGCCTGCTGAAGCCGGTGGTACTGCCGACGCGCCGCTTGTCCGACCTCCTCCGTGCCTTCTCCACATGACGGAGCCGGTCGTGGGCGATGCGCCGTTCTTCATGAGCTGCACTGGTGGAGAACGTTGTTCCATGCGTAGTCGGCCTCCCCTGGTCATCACCTTCTTCCCCCGCTTGATGTCGCTTCGAAGCCCTAGGTAGCGGAGGTTGAAGTTCCCGGTGGCGTCCTCACGCTCCCCGAGGGCCTCCCGTGGTACGGGCCAAGGTACTCTCGAGCTCGAGGACGCGCCCGTCCGTAGTGGGTTGCGGAGCCCGAAGTCTCCAATCTGGGTCTCGGAGGTTGGTGATCTCCGCCCGGAGTCACTGTTCTCCTTCTCGAGCATGGCCTCCTTGGAGCGGCGGCTCTCTCTCTCCCAACAGAGCTCGTCTCGCAGCGAAGCTTCGTCCGCTTCCATCCCGGCGACGATGTCGCCGGTCTTGAGCAGAAGCTCCTGTATCGGGCGGTTCTCGGCCTCCAAGGTCGTTATGTAACGATCCCGGGCGAGCGTAGCCGGAGGTCACATCCAAATGCGGACCAGCCTGGTCCGACTGCTCGACGATGTCGGTGAGCCTCGGCAGGGTCGGAGCGCCGGAGTCGGTGTCGAAGTCCCCGGGTAGCATGCAGAAGGGACCGTGCGCAAGGAGCTGGCGGGAGTTGCGGCACACGGTACGGAGGGCCGTGCGCGCAACGGACTGAACGCACATGTCGACGGTGGTGTCGACCTCCAGCCTCCGTGAAACCACGGATGTGCGGCCGCCTCACTCGGCGGCACCTCGATGGAGATGGCAACGATGCCCCTCTCCCCAAGGATGATGTACTTGGACCTGCTCGGGATTAACCCCGAGGTCCAGTAGCACCTCGCGTAGCAGCTTGGCGAACCCACCGTAGTGCATCCCGTTGGTCCTCAACTCGTTCGGCGTCTCCATAGCTGCATTGGTAAAACGCAACTTTTAGGTTTAGAGTATAAGATAAGCCATGCATAAAAAGATGCAAGGTCGGTAAATATAACCGAAGACAAAGAATTCACCCTAATCTATCGGCCATTTCTAGGGGTCTCGTCCCACGGGCAAGTATGGCTCTTGATACCAACCGAAACAACCCGCTTTTTTCTCGAAGGGAAAAGTCACGCTTTTAAATACAATAATGCAATGGCCTCGAAGGGCTCATCGCCATCATCGACAAATCAGCGGTCCAAAGTGCGCATACAAATGGAATAATTAACTTAGAGAGTACAAGTAGCAGGATTTAAGTACTTTATTACATCGCCTACAAGGCGGAATCACACTCACACACACATACGGAAAAGCATAAGGTAGGTAGAAGCGGATCGACACGTCATCCAATTGCGCGTAGCACGAGACACCTACTCCTCGTCATCCTCGTCGGTCTCCCACTCGATGTTCTCCCCTGAACCACAATGTATCAGTACGATTTGTACTGGCCACTAATCCCACCCATATGAATGAAGCTTGCTATTGTGGTAAGTGGATGCAAGAGTAATCAAAAGTCCTAATGGAGGCTCTGGGTTTCCTATGCATTAACATAATTAAATAGTAATTGACAAGTTTTAACCCATTTATATCCATAAATCTCCCGTCCATCTCATCCATAACCATCCACACATCACACCACACTCTCACTCAAGTCGGCGAGGAAGACTCCCGCTCCTCCCCGCCTCAGCGGCCCAAGGCCGGAAACCACCACACCCAGGGGAAGAGAAGAGAAAAGGACTCCGCTCGCTAATCATGAGGGGGTGAAAACATAGGAATGTCCATAACCGTGGACACGGCTATACGTATAGATCGATCAACTCTGCAGAGTGCGTACACTGAAACCACAAGATCACCATCATCGGCGATGCGCCTCGCCTAGGCCGATACCGAGCCGCCGACTAACGGGCCCACCGCCATCTTACCACTCGGCTCACAGGGCACCCCGGAGTCCACCGGCACGCCGAGATCGTGAGACGTGGCGCCGATCCCGTGGGGCACCACGCTGCCTCGGGAGGGTGTGGGTCTCGACACCCGCACCTCCCTACACTATCACCCGACAACCTAGTAGTAATGGCAGGGGGGCCAGCCTAATCGTCAAGTCGCTTCCCCCGCCCATCGTGAACGAGTGGTGTGCACGAGTGGTCCTATGAACCGTTCTCACAATATACCAGTCCTTAGGGGTGACTAGACAGATATCTTCACGAGGGCCCATTGCCCCGTGCCTCAACGGCACCTCCCGTTTGGGCGATTTGTACCACAAAGGCACTCCTCCCGGAACCTTCTTCCAACACATATACCCGCCACAGTACTCTCATGTGGGGAATGCCCGATCACACTCCCCGGCATGGCTCGTCCTCATGACTTGCCCTAAATCCTGCCCAGTCGACACAACCCTCACACACACCCAAGACTCACGCCAAGATCTCTCCCAAAAACCCGGTTTCCATAACCTCGGCACCACGGCCTTAGCCACTCACAAATATAATACATCAACAAGTAGTGATAGAAGTAAGTGAGTAGCATCAAGATAAAACATGATAAGCGCGAGTCTAATCCTAGCAGCGGGTATGCAGGGGATTGGTTTCGACAAGGCATAGGCTGAATCAAACAATCTACCATGCATCCTATCAACAGCAGCAAGCACATATAATAGAGCGCTAGCATTTCTAGTTATTGCATGTCTAGATAGGAGCTAAGAGGTTGGGTGGGACGTGGCACCTGCAGTTGGGTCGTCTCCCAGGTCCTCGGTGTACTCGTAGTCCTCTCCTTCCTCAGTCAGCGGCTCCTCCGTCTCTGAAAAGCGTGATATAACACCGCGTTTAGCGGCTCCTATAGAGGTGCACAAAGAAGCAACTGAAAACCAAAAGAAGCAAAAGCACTCATGGATAAGCCTATGACCTAGAGCTCATTTTTAGAAAAATTTGGACACTGGTTTCATATTTTTCGGAGTTAAAATGGATTTTCTATGATTTTCCAAAGGTTTAAATCAAATCTGAAAAAGAGAAATTCATTTTATTATTTCAGAAAATAGGTGACACGTGGCAGGCTGTGATTGGCCGGCTCTGGTGGGGTCACAGACTGGTGGGACTAGGTCAACAGTCAATGTTGACCGGTCAACGGTCAACGCCGACCGGGCTCGGTGTGGGCCTAGGTGGGCCGTCGGGGGCGGGTTGGGCCGGCCCGGCCCCGACACGTGTCGCATAGGGGCTAGCCGCGTGGTGCTCGCCTTGGGCTGCTATAGGGCTTGGCCCGAGGGGATTGGTCTACCGCGAACCGGTGGGGGTGCACCGTGGACCTCTCACCGGCTCACGGTGAACCGTGCCCACCTCCCCCCCTTCTCCCTCTCGGGTTCATGGTGCACGGTGCACGCGGGACCCTGTTCCCTTCTTCCCTCACCCGTCCCCCCTCTGTTTTCAAACCCAAGAAGGGTCACCGGCTCCTCCTCCGCCCGGTGAGCGCCTGTTGGTCCTAAGACACTGGGTTAGGGCTCCTACGGCACCGAAAGGTCTACACGGCAGTGGGTAAGGGTGGAAAGGCGGGGGGCTTGGCCGCCTGGGTGGTCGGCGACGAAGCCGTCTTTCGGGTCTGGGTGGCCACGGCGGAGGAGAAGGTCGCGAGACCTTGTAGGCTTCGGCTAGGGCCGCTGGCTGGCTCCTAGGTGCTCAAGCGGCTCTGCAAAACGCCAAGCACGGAATCCACGGTGGAGGCTCCACGGTGGCCGACCACGACGGCCGTGACGGTGGCCCGCGGGGCGGACGGCGGCGAGGCCGCCCGAAAGAAATTGGAGCCAAGCGTCTCCTTTTTTCCCGCAATTGGGGTCGGGTGTGACCCACCAAACGGCACCGACGACCATAAGGCACGGCGGGCGTCCCTCCCACACGCGACGCACGCGGGCGGAGCTCGACGAGCGACCGACGCCAGAATGAACGCGGTGAAAGGTGGGAAATTTCCCTTCGACGGCTGGCGGGTTGCTTAGGAAACCTCGGCAGAGCTCGACGGCCCGCGGCTTCGGCTAGCGAGGTGGCGGAGCTCGGCCGAACGGCTTGCGACGCTGTGGCGCGCCTGTGCCGTGCCTCGGCCGTGCGGTGTGGCGCGGTTTCTAGGGCATGGGCAGGGTTAGGCGTGGCGCGGCTAGGGCGGCAGCTGGCGAGGCAAGGCTCGCCCACCCATCGGAGGCGTCGCGTAGACGGGGTGTAGCGAACGGCCACGCCATGGTCGCGGCGCTGCCATGGCGCGGCGCTTGGCCCAAGAACGGCGGCGCATGGCGCCTCGAGCCAAGGCGGTTCGGCAAGGCCGGTGGGCGCGGTGAGCGCTGCAGGCGAAGCGCCTTGGCGGCATGCGCCGTCGAGGGCCAACGGTGGCGGCCTGCTCTACCGAGAAGAAGGAACACGGCGGCGCTTAAGGCGGTGCGCTGAGCGAGCACGACGGCGGGGTGTGGTGCTCACCGCCGGGTCCGGGGCAGTAGGGATGGCGGTGCAGCGGTGTGGCGATGCGCTGGCGAAGTCGCTTGCGAAAGGGAGAACCGCAACGCCGTGTAGTCGAACAGCGCCGCCTCCCTTCTCCTGAGTGAGGTAGAGTATCGCGGGGCGGGCGGCTTCCGGGCGCGGGGCTTCCTCGCGGGCGCCTCCTTCTTCCTTCTTCACTGCCCCCCTCAAGGTGTGTGTGGCGTGTGGTGCCACCAGTGGCGGCGAAGTGGTGGGATGGCCTCTAGGGCACCGGAGAGGGGATTTTTATAGGGCGGCGGCTCCCGGTCGGCGGTGAACGGCGCGGGAGGCATCATGGGGGTACGTGGCAGCCATCCACATGCGTGGTGCTAGGTTTAGGGGTTCGGGAGGTGTGCGCGGGCGCCGGGCGACTCCAATTTGAGCGGCGGTCAAAAGAGGTGCGCGGCGGGTGTGCCTCGTGTCGCGCGCGCGGCGGGACCTCCTATGATGTCGCGCCGACGAACGGAGGAGCGGCGGCTGCGGGCACGCTGAACGCATGGCCATCCGCGGCGCAAGTGCCTTCGCTGGCCGGGCACGGGCGGTCGGGATGGCGGGGCGGGCGCCTCCTACTTTGGCGAAAGCGTAGAGGGGCGTGAGGAAGGGGATGACAGGGGCCGTGGGGCTCGCCTCGTCATCGAATTCTAAGAGAGAGGGCAAGAGGGTGCGAAGCGCTTGTTAGTCGCGGGCGGCCGCTGGGCCATCGCGCACGCGCATGCAGTAAGGGAAGGGGTCGGTTATGCTTTGCCGGGTCAGCGATGCCGGGCTCCCCGCCGGGCAAAAGTGGGAAAAGGAGGGAAGGGGTGTAGGGCTGGTTGGGCTGGGCCTTGGCAGCCGGCTGGCTTGCTAGAGTCCCTTTCTCCCTTCTCCAAAACCTATTTTCTTTTCCTGTTTTTCTATTTTGGCTAGCTACTAGGTTTACACATACATACTCATATACTTATACCTTGCTGGTGGGGTCCACCTAAGGTAGCCTAGGGTTTGGTCAAGGGTGGGCCCACTTGGTTACACACATGTCACCAACAAATTTTATTAAGTGAAAGTTGAGCATCACATGAAATCCAAATGAAATCCAAATCACATGGTATAAAAAGAAGAACAATGCTCATGCCACTAATTTGAGTTTAGGACCTAATGCAACTCACTAAGGAGGGTTTCCTACATGACACTCACCATGCATGGGTTGGTTTTCGAAAAAAG
>JADLZL010005460.1:0-57225 GCA_015844335.1 Chrysopogon serrulatus | reverse complement strand
TAGCAGAACTAAATCAAGGAGTAGCATTGCGATTGTTTTTGCTCTAGGGTGCAAGTGCGCCTTTAAATCGCTACTCAGAAAGAACAATCTGATGGGGAAAAAAAAGAAACCGCTGCATTTAGCTGACGGAGAGTACTGAGAAGGACAGCTGGATTAAGAAATCTGCAGCGTGATGAGCATCGACACGGACGCGCACGTGTCAGGCGCTGACACGACAGAAGTGGTAAGCCGTGCAGATTTGTTTATTATCAATGATGCAATGCAGTACCAATCAACAATTAGTGAATTAGGACGAGGTAGCTAGCTAGAGAAAGCAAGAACGAGGAAGGGCCTTCCAAACGCTTTGTACTTGTATATATGCGTCTTTCCAGCTGGTCCTAGAATACTTTCTTGGGGAAGCACAGCACAGGCATCTCAAGCTAGGTACCAATCTGGCCATTCTCAAAAGAGGATTGGGCAGTTGCAGAAGAGGATCATCAGGCTGTAAGAGAGAAGAGAGAGAGAGAGAGAAAGAGAAGAGAGAGGGGGGGTGAGAGCTTCTCCATCATAGAAGAGAAGACTAACCACCGTTCAAAAGTTTCTGCAAGAAGGTACTATGTAGTAGATAGTTAGGTCTGAGCTCTCTCTCTTTCTCTCCCTCTAGATCTGTGCTGTTGGGAAGGAGCGAGATGGGGAGAGGGAAGATAGAGATCAAGAGGATCGACAACGCGACCAGCCGGCAGGTGACGTTCTCGAAGCGCCGGAGCGGGCTGTTCAAGAAGGCCAAGGAGCTCGCCATCCTTTGCGATGCGGAGGTCGGCCTCGTCGTCTTCTCCAGCACCGGTCGCCTGTATGACTTCGCTAGCACCAGGTTTGATTATTTGCTCCTCCTTGCTAGCGTAATTGATGACTACTGTATTTGTTAGATCTACTAACTGCTAGTACTTGTTATTATTACATTTATCAAACATACAGCATATATACTCCAGCACCGATGAACGTATGTTTTTTACTTCATCGGTTAGCAAGGGCAGGAGGAGAGAGAGAGAGACTGAGAGAGATGCAAGTTGGCATAGATTTTTGATACCTCGTACCTAGTACCAACTTTTATGGGGAGTGTTAATTTACTAGTTATCCTCTTGGAAAGTAAAAAATGGATGGATGCACTGTGTTTTATTTGTTACCTTGAAGCTACTAAGATTTTACTTGCAAGCTTTGGTAAACTGAACCAACGGTGGATTCAGGTTTTCAGAAACATTATAGTTGGGGACGATGCACATATATCTATATAGGCGTCCATATATACATTTGGGGCCAAATAAAGTTAGGTTCATTGCATGCAACTTCGCAACCAAATTTGTATTAAGACTACAGAAGGAATCATGATGAATCTATTCAATGTTGTGTCACATGCCCCACATTATTAGGGCGCCTTTCGGTTCACACGGAACCATGTGTGGAACCGTTCATAGCAAGTCTAATTTGTATAATTTTTTATTCCTCTAACCAAATGAACCTTTACACAGGGAATTTTTCCTTTTTGAATTGCTATATATGTTGATTTCGTGCCTATATAAACCAAAATTGATTGAACGATTGCACCAGAGATATGACTTCCATTTTGTCTCTCCCACGTGTGATATCATTATTCTTGAGTCCTTTCTTGATAGTGCTGTAACGTAAAAATGATTTTAGTGAGCTAGCTCTCTAGCTCAGCATACCAACATAAAGAAAAGTCTGATCAGATGTACCTACAGAAATTTTTGCATTTTTTGAAAATAATAATAGCCATTTGTTAGTCTATATCTAATGGTTAAAAGTAGAGAAGGGTACCTCCCTGCTGCGCTCTGACGACTTCTAAGGCCCTAGGGCCGAGCACTGGGCGGATGGATGCTCCGGCGTGCTCTCATGGCTTCCTGTTTTCTGCTACCAAGATTATTAGATTACATTTACTACTACCCTTAATCAAAATCAATTAATTTGTTTTAAGATCAACCGTCAATAAAATTTCTCAGAGAGGAACCGGTGGTTTCTCCCAAGCACCGTAACTTATATGTATGATAGGTTTACATTAAAATGAATGCTTTTAGTGATAAAATTAGCATATTGATAAATAATAAATATTATTTGTTTAGCCCTTGCTTATTTTCATCACATTTTATAGTATAAACACAAATTTACTAGTCAAATTTTCGTGGAGCTTTAAATGTTGATCAGGTGCTAGAAATTAAACCATCTTCCGCTTTTATTATTTCACTTGATATGATGTGTTAATTATAATATACAGAGTATTCAGATTGCTCATATGTTGAACGTACATGATAATATTTGCGAGAGCTATAAGGCTATATTACGTCGGTCAAGCTACCCAAAACCTAATTCTACAAAGGAAAAGACAAAAACCATTCAAGTAGACACTTTTTTCTCTATCTGGGGCATATTTCCACTACATGGTTTTTGTACAGTTCAAACTTTTTACAAGAAAATGGAGTACTGCACTTAACAGAAGTTTAGCTTCATTCGTAGATGGCTCTTTTCACTCTGAAGACGACTCAATATCAATGCATTGACAATGAATCAACGTAAAAGTTGGTGATTTGGAAAGAAAATAAACTGATAATGTGTTTTGTCTATAGAACGTAGAGAACCAACTTTTGTGAGGTAAGTCTAAGAGTGATAATGCACACTACCCAGACATTTAGGTTATGTGTCCTTAGTTGCTGCAAAAACCAAAAATTAACTTCATTATCTAAAAATATACAAAAGCATTTTAATTTATAATGTTGTTTATGATACACGCGCACTGCTTGGCTACAGTTCTACAGCAGCTGCTGCTTTATTTGTATAGAGCATCTCCATCAGATCTCATATTCCTTCTCCCGGCCGGCCTTATAACCAGTTATATGGACATCTCTCAAAAGCAACTTTAGGATATAAGAGACATTTGCTTCCAGATTATACCAAAACCTCATTCTGATTTAGGGGCCGGAAGGAGAGGTCTTTCTTTTCTTTAGGAGAAATGGAGGTGGATTGAGGAGATCTTTTACAAAATATAGGGATAGAAGATGTGATAAAAGATCTGCTGCAGTTGTTACATTTCCTATTCAAGAGATAGAAGAGAGTACCAATTGGCGATGCTCTGAGTGGTTTAGCTGTAACAAGCAGCATCAGCGCTTTCAATCAGCCATAGAAAGGATGCATTCAACTAATTACTCAGAGTAGTATGAATTAAAATATTGATTATTGAATTATTAGATACTGGCACATATGAGAGATAATAATCGTTCTCTCCAAATAGTGGAATTAACTCAATCTAGCCAAGAAAATACACAGAAAACCAACGATTTCCCAAAAGGGCCTTACCAAGTGTACAAGGCCAAGTGCTGCACTTACCTTTTGCACTCTCTCTGTGCATCTAAGAACTCTAGCCAAAAAAACTGCAGGGCAGGCTCCTGAATGATTAAAAAAAGGTTAAAATGATAGTAGGAAAGAAGCATAGCAGGAAAGAAGCATAGCATTCCTGCCTTATCTTTTATTACTCTCTTGGCCTATATTGATAAACTTTAGACAGGTAATACATTGCTCCCACTAAGGATGTCATTTTGTTATGTCCTAAGCACAGCAGGCTCGCAACTGTTACTTTCTCGGTGCTGTGGTCACACATAGAGTTGTTGTCTCTATGTTATTGCAGCACAAATGATTGATATGATTAATTCTAACGGAAAAACTGGTTTTTATCGACCAGCATGAAATCTGTGATTGAAAGATACAGCGAGGCAAAAGAGGAGCACCAACAGACTATGAGCGCAAGTGCTGAGGCCAAGGTATGATATGCACTTAATTTGTATTCTCTTTTGTACTATATATGAAATAGCATTATGAACCATCAAATTATCACTACAAGAATCTCAAATTATCTTGAGTGCCAAAAACCGTCAAGGAAAATGCCTAAACTGCCAAGGAAATAATCATTATCTATAAAATGCCAAACAAAAATAATCATGGATTGAGGATACGGGAAAATTATTTTTCTCAGCCATTTTTGCACTCAAAGATGATTTTCTTGGAGGCTGACTACAAAGAAAACTAGGACCACACCTAATTTACCAAAGCGACAATAAAATGTTCAACCACCAACCTCCAAGGAAATATTTCTAAAAATATAGAACAATAAGAGGAAAAAATAACTCATCGAAAGCCTTTTGCATGTGCTCCTAGGAATCAAACTTGTGACTGAGGTTTCAGATGAAGCACTTTCACTACACCTCGAAGTAACTTATGACTAAGTGGATTATTCTTTTCTTTTGTATTCGCTTTATTGAATCTTGTAATGAATACTTGAGATTCTAATTGATTTCAAATATAAAAAGTTTGGACTAAGAAGTTTTAGATCTCAACGAATACTATATAAAACTTCGGTTTAAGTTGTATCTCCATCCGAGGTTGTTTGAAAAATTCAACAAATCTGAATTTCAAAGCTCTGAAAATTTCTTTGGTGGCTTCTAATTACACCTAAAAAAATATGATTTACCATGGCGGTTTCGAATAGCACTCAAGAAAATATGAATTACCCTTGACAGTTTCGAAACGCACCCAAGTGAGTGAGCGAGAAATTGGCTTTGACGGAAAATGTTGGCAGTTTGGACTAGCACTAGAAACTACCAATTACCTGGTGGTTTGGATTAGCACTACTCAAAAATATCCATTTCCTTGGTCTAAGTCCTCAGCCAAGAAAACTACACTTTCTTTGGCGGTTTTATTTGACAGTCAAGAGAGGATATACCAAATAGGCAAAGATGATACTTCCAGAGTTTTTTGCATGGAAAGATTCATGGCCAATCAGCTTTCTCTTCCTTTTTTTTTCCCCTTTAAACAGTCAATCCTAATTTCCTCTATAAACTGCAATAGAAATCCGCATGCAAGAATCTGAGCTAATAATGCCTCGAATTCTAAGGTATTTTGCACTATGTTTTTTTAGTGGAAAATAGTTGTTTGCACTATATGAAAACTTGCAAGAAAAAAAAAGCCCATAATCCAAATAAAATGCAAACTAACTTAAAGTCACTGGGCCAGGCCATGATCTTTCTGATAACCAAGGCCCACTAAGCATTACTAGAACCTTATGATTTCCTACAGGTATACCCTTGCATGGGGCTAGATATAATATTACATTTATATAATTATAATTAATAAAATAGTTCAAAAAAAATCCAGAGTCATCATCATTATGATGCCCAAGCGTTTCTACAGTTCTACGTGAGCCACTTAATCGATCGAGCATGCAACACGATAAGATGCTCGCGTTGGGTAACTCCGATCCGATGTGTAGGGGCCTACCTAGTTTATGGATACTGTAGATTATACTACACAAAGTTAGGGATGAACGTAGGAATGAAACATATTGTTTATCAGGGCTCGTATTCAAGATTTAATAATGTTTTTGGGAAAAAAAACTAAATAGAAACAAAACCCGCAAATATAAAATGACAATTTCAACCGTCTTAATGATTTACCGATTTGTAACCAAAATTCCCAATGAAATTACGTTACTTTTTCCAATATCCCACACACGACCTTAGTATTTGAACCTATCATTTTGCATGTGCGTGAACTTGTATTAGTAGTAAAACATATTTGTTAGTTTAAAGGAAAAATAAAGTATATTTAAAGACTTAGCTTATCATTCCTAATTATGGTACTGTAAAACCATTTTTTCACTACGCAATCGAACTTCCCCTCTGATATCGACGTGCCATAATATCAATGCCTTTCATTATAAACCTAGAAGTTCTGTTTTCGTAAGTCCATTATTCAAAAAGATCGATGATCAAACTAAAACATGTTGGATGCACGCAACAAATTGAAGTGTATGTTAAAATAACATCTAAACACAGTGCACAGAGGACACCAACTTTCTTGGGTGTTATGACCCTTGCTGCCTTGCATAGCTTACGAAGAAACAGTGGCATTTTGCTATCATCGTTTCACAAATCACAAAAGGGTAAAATGCTATGCAATTATGAACTGAAGCTTGAAGAGCGCGCTGATAGGCTGTTAAATTTGCTTATAGTGTTGTTCGCAAAATTTGCTTACAGTGTCAATGATTATGTGGGGCTAAGTTAAACCTTTTACTACCGTAGCATAATAAGCTTAGCTAAATATCAAAGCCTCTAGCCTGACCCTGCATGACAGCATGATCATGAACAATAATCGAATGCCCAAGAAATCAATAGCCAGTAATGAAGTACTATTTCCCAGTGTAATATGCAGCTCGAGGCTGTTCAATGATGGCCGTAATAGACCGGAAAATGGATAGCAACATCCAGAATTTTGATCACAATTCATTAGATTACATGCATTTTCTGCTGGTATAAACAGATTTTTTTTGCGAATAAAGAAAGAACTTTATTTAGCTAGGATACGATCAGCATTGACCAGGGCTTCAACAACGTTGGTGCTTTCTCCCACCAAACCTCTTGACACTTTACTACGCCTAGCTAAACTAGCAAGAGCATTTGCAACGTTGTTCCCTTCTCTCTTTACATGGGAAATGCGCCACTCATTCAACAGATGAGTGAGCCCCTTTGCCTCCTCTATGACGAAGCCAATCTTCGACCTGTCCTGCGCGTTCCTCATAGTCTCAACTATCCGTACAGTTTGTTTCAATGAATGATCTGAGGCAGTCACCACTGGACAGCCCACCGTAATCCTTCGGTGCAAGCAAGGCTTCCGCTTCAGGTGCACTTCCACACCTACCGTAGTCTCAGCTGAGAAGGCTACGTGTCCGTAGATCTGGATCCAACCGGGATTTGGGGGAGTCCAGCAAGGTTGCTGTTCATTTATTTGGTGGCTGCGGTTGCCAGCAGATCTCGCCTGACGGCTGGCGCACCATCTGCTTGCCCTTGTCCTCACCGGCTGGGGGTTCTTTACATAGCAGCAAACTTTCCCAATAGCTGAGGAGGAAACCTACCGAGTCTGCCACCGTTTGGCCTGCATCATGAATCAGATTATTATGTAAATACCATGTTCTCCAAAGTACAAGGAGGATGAAGCTCCGCTGGTCCACAGTGCAGCCACCAAGAAGTAGCATTCTGTAAGGCATGCGCTTGAGGACAGGTATAAACAGATTGTTAACATGTTGAATCAGTTAAACTGAAAACAAACCATAATCAAATTCTCGATTGAATATACTGCTCCATTTTGGGTTGATAGGCAAGCTCTTAATAAACTAATCAAGCAAAATGTGACAGTTCTGAACTGAATGTTGCGTTGATCAGAACATGCTCTGGCCTCCAATATAAGCTTACAGTTACAGATCGTATCTGCACTAACCCTGGTGGCAACAATTATCGAATGATATTTGAACACATGGAAAAATGGCTTCTAGATGTTTGTTAATGAATAGATTGAAGCTGAAATTTGGCTCTTCTGAGAGAGAGAATAGCAAGAATAACATTCAGCGCCTTAATCAATTCGTAAACAATAATCTGAAATGATTAAACACTAATATCAGAACCAAACAATAACTAAGGCTGTGATATATGCAAAAGGGTCCATAGCTTGACTCCAGCACCTAGATTTGGCTCCCCATGGGAGCAAATTTAAGGGTAGTTAAAAAACAAAAACTCCCTCGCTAGCAAGTAGCAACCCATAAAATAGTCATGGGGATTTTTCAGTCGGTTGGAAGACTGCGGTTTCTTATTCCAAACAATACCACCATGGAAATAATACCATGTGGGTGGTCTTCCCCATGCCAGCCGAATTTTTTGTCAAGGCTGTCACTGTCATATATCATCATCGATGTCACAAATGATTCTGATCACTGCAGCCACTGAATGCATTAGAGAAATTATCTAGAGGACATTTAAGTTGGTAAACAAATATTTATGCAATTATCAAACTGTCATTTGAAGATACAATTGTAGTCCCTCTTCGTAAAAGTCTAAACCAATCTAACTTCAGTTGCATTGAACAGTACAGCAGAGGCAACTTGCTGATTTGTTTCCTTGACCAAAAGAACTGCATCCAAAACATTTTTGGTGGAGGATATGATTTCGAGCATAACTTGACAATGTAACAATACTACAAAGAGAGAAAACTAGTGACACAGCTGCAACAGAAGAACCATCCAACAGAAGTACAGATCTTCTAACAAATAATATGAATCGAATATCTCAACTATTTTCTTTCCACATAAAGTTTCACTTAGACCATACCTGCAATGTTACATTTGAAAACTTTCGTATGTGTAGTGCGTAAGCGCAAAGTGAACTTGGAATTAAAAGTTGGGTGATTAATAAGTTATCAAGTTCAATGTTCAATATCACTATATATTTTGGTGGTAGCATGTATTACTGAATCAGAGAGAAAAATAGTCTTGGACTAAATTTACTATGGTTTAGCTTACCATATGTGGTCTGTCTGCCTTTGGGTAGACTAGTAGCTAAACACAGGTTTTCTAAAAGGCAGATCTCTTGTAAATTGCTTTAAGAGTTATAGATTTGTAAGGCAACCTATTACACCGCCATTTATAGTGTGAGCATAGACCAAGCCAAAAGCACAAGAAATTTAACTGGCATGTCCTGTCTTTTGATTCTGATCTAGGGCCTTAAGCAAAACAGCAGGGGCCATGAACAGCATGGTAATAACTGCAAATGACTCCAACACTGCATAATGTAGCCACTATGCAAATAGAAATCACAAACCTGAATCAAACAGTTCAAATACTGGTTACCTTCCATCCTTGAGAATTTCTGTTGGACACACATTGTTGGCTCAGGTTCTGATCATCTAAACCACAACCAGGATGAAGGTAGTTCTAAACTAGTCAGGTTTAAGTGAAACAAATATTAACCCACAAGCACCAAGCAATGTAACTTTTCTAATTTTTTCGGAATAGTACAAGATGACTTTACAAAACTACCAAGAAAATTATTTTGAAAAGGTGGAATATTTATAACTTAGAACGATATATCTATATCACAGTGGCATCCTGGCACCCTGTTTGTAGGAGCCAAGTAGGCTTTTGGCTTCTAGCTTCTAGGAGCTTTTTGGCTTTCGAAAGGTCCAAAAGCTCCTAGGAAGCCCAAACAAACAGGGCTGCATTTTAGACCAACTAGTATTCTCAACTACGCTGAGAGCAGTTACTCAAGATGTACAGCACAAATATCACGGATGTACCAATTCCTATGCTATAGATAACATTTTCACAACTGTCTCGATTCATACGCTATAACATTTTCAGGATGCAATACTCCATTTAAGTTCACGTTAGATGGTAACATTTTCTCATGTTCATGTATGTAGGAGAAGAATACAAAAGTGAACAAAACTTCTGAGAGCATCTCCAGCAGAGCTCCTACTTGGGCCCCTATATTGAGAGCTGGATGGCAAAAAACCTACTCTAGCAGGACCCTACTCAGGCTCCCAAATAGAAGTAAAAAGCCCTCAAATTCTCCCCTCAAGCGGTCAAGCCCCCCTCATTCCTAGGGACTCTCGAGGTGGCCTCTATTTTTTTTTTTTTTTCCCACCATTCGTCACCCTCTTCAATGCAGATCCCACCCATGCCCACCAGCCAGAACAAGCCCCTGGTCTCCTATCCCCGTTGAGCCCCTCCCCACCAAACCCTCCACACAACCGGCGCCTCTCCCTGTCATTGAGCCCCTCACTGCCGCCGAACCTCACCCCACTGAAATACTCCCTGTATATCATTGGAAGACGGGAGAAAAAAAAAAGAAAACACATGCCACTGGTAGAAGGGTCCCAATTGTCATAAAAAAGAGGGGTTCAAAATTGAAGGCTGGTGCTAGAGTTGGAGCAGAAATATGAGGGCTGGAAAAGGGTGGCCCTCAAATTCCATGTAGGAGAACAGGTCCAAGAAAAAAAAAAAAGTTCAAGAGATTTAGGGGGCCACTGCTGGAGATGCTTTTACTGTATAAACACTTAAAACAGTAACACAATATCCAAAGACTTAATTGTTCTTGAACCATATTTTTTCTAGAATGCGAAGGAGAGAATTTATCTTGAACCATTAATAGTTTCCAAACCAAAGATGCCTTCATATGAGCTTATAACTCACAAAAATGATATTGCGTCAACATGTCCCTGCAGGATCTGATTGCTTGTTGCATTCTTATTTTGTATCATTATTTGCCTCTTGTTGGGTACTTGGGTTTCAACTCTACTAAAACCCAAGTTCCTTTGAAGCAAAAGGTTTTATTCTTTTTGTTGTAGTTGTAATCCCTGTGCTAAAGTAGAGATCATTTGGGTTGTCCAGTCACTCTCATTTTTTATGTTAATTGAAAGCTTTTCCATCTTACTAGCTCTGGCAAAGGGAGGCAGGAAGCTTGAGGCAGCAACTGCATAACTTGCAAGAGCATCATCGGTATGACCCTCAACCAACCTACAATAAATATTTCAAATCATTATGAGAAAAAGAATGTGTCTACTGAAATTATTTTTTCCTATTATGCTAACAGTACTATCATAGCAGAGACATTGCACTTACATCAGAGGAAACAAACATCACTAGAAAGAGAAATTGTTATTTATTTCATGCTCAGACATAGAATCAATGAGAATAAGGTCATTTAATAAGAATTAAGAACAAATTCTCAGCACATGAAAATGAATTGCAAGATGCAATTGGTTCAATGTTCTATGTGCATCTACTAATGCTATACACAGGAAGTTTGAAGTCACCAAAACAAAGTTAACCTTATACAGTATGGCTCCAAAACTTTCAGAAACAGCAATAAGCAACAATCTGCTTCATTATTTTATTTGATTAAGTGTGTGTCCTTACTCCTCCCACAAAGGAAGTTATGTTATGTGTTGGTTAATTCAACTGTACACTTGATGGCTACAAAAATAGTACTTTATTTTAAAGTTCTCTCCTAAACGTGAAATAGGATCCTACATTCGTACAATAACATGTGCATTTTTCAGAAAAGCATAAACTAATGCTCTATACAATTTTTCACTGCAGGCAGTTGTTGGGTCAGCAGCTTTCTGGCCTGGACGTGAGAGATTTGCAGAGTTTAGAGAATAAGCTGGAGACAAGCCTAGGAAATATTCGTCTGAGAAAGGTTGCATTACAGATTCTTTAGATTCCATCACAGACTTAACAACATAGATACCAGTTCCTACTTTGTTTACTAACTTTCGATTTGCAGGACCAACTTATTTTTGATCAAATTCAAGAATTAAACAGGAAGGTTTGTCACAACTTATCCAAAATTACTAAATATTCTATATTCAAAATTACTAACATATTCCAGGGTTTTACTTGACTAAACAAACTTCTTATTTGAACTATAGGGAAGCCTCATGCACCAGGAAAACATAGAACTATACAACAAAGTCAACCTTCTTCATCAAGAGAACATTGAATTAAGGAGAAAGGTACATGCATCTGGAAATAGTTAACCAAAAAAGGGTGCAATTAGTAGAACTCATCTTTTGTTTTTTTTTTCACATGTCAAGAGTGTGAATCACAAAGCATAATTTCTTTTTCATTTTTCAGGTGTATGGAAAAGGAGTAAATGAGCATCCAACAAGTACTACAGTTAGACACAGTATTCTGAATACAGAGAATGAAGATGTTCCGATCAATCTTGAGCTGAGTGTGCAAGGAGACAAGTCAGAAACACCAAGTATAGGGTGAGATTTTTGTCCAAACTTCAGGACAATTCAGAGTCAGTAAACCAGATGATTTAAGAAAGATCACTGAAAGCACCATAAGACTTCAAATGCAGTGAGGATAACTAAAACTGAGAGACCAGAAATCAACATCGTTTGTTGAATTGCAAGACCTAGAAGCTAAACTTTAAGCTGCTAGATGCAATAGTTTCTGTATGAAGAAGAACGTTGATTTTAATTTAGCTTTTCATATAAGCTTGCCATGTATGTTCTTGTGAACTGTACTCTGAATCATAGTTTTTAAGGCGCTAAGGCGAGACGTGGCGAGCCACCCCCTTCCAATCGCCTAGGTGACACCTAGACGACCATAAGGCGAGGCGAGGCGACGCCTTACCCATCCCAGGAAATAGAAAAATAGCAGAGAAAAAGGAAAAAGAAAAAACCAGAAAAAGGCAAATGTAAAGACAAGTGCTTGGCCCAGCCCAATAGGCAGCCCAAGAGTGCATGGCCCAGCCCAATAGGCAGCCCAAGAGTGCATGGCCCAGCCCAATAGGCAGCCCAAGAGTGCGTCCTTATCTTCTCAGGCTCATCTCATGGACAGGTACAGCACAAAGCACGCATCCCTCTTCACGCAACTACAGCGCCGCCGCATCCGTCTACTCCGCACATCCCTCTCCTCCCTTTCCTGCAGATGCAGCGCCGCCGGATCCCCCTCCTCCAGGCAGGCGCAGTGCCGCCGCATCTCCTCCCTCGTGGCTCACGAGGGTACAGCGCTGCCCTCCCTCCTTCACGCTGCTCTTGGCTGCTTGTGCTCAGCCTGCCCTCTGCTCCTTCCCTCTTGCTGCTGCTCCCTCAGATCCCCATCTCGATCAACTTCCGCCTCCGCCGCAGATGACCCAGGCGGCTCCGGATCAGGTGGGGATGAGCGAAGAGGTAGCTGCATGGCTTCTCCCTATCGATTTCCTCTGCTTTTGGCTAGGCGTCGGGGACGCCTTACTCCCTGCGAGCGCCTCGACGACTAGGCGACGCCTTAAAAACTATGCTCTGAATTATAAGTCGTCTTGGCTTTTGTAGGTTACATAGCTTTTGTGATGCTCCTAGATATACGCTATCGATATAAAACAACTTATAATTTGGAATGGAGGGAGAAACTTCAAAAGATGATAACAAGTTAAATATTGGATAATCTTCTACCATTAGAACTTAGTAGAGAACAATTCCTTTTGAATTCAAAATGAAAACGTGTATAGGATAGAGAATAGCACAGAGGATTTTGGTAAAATGACAACTTTAAACTTTAAACCAGAGCATACCAAGGTCCACTGTCCTATGACAAAACAGATGCATCCAAACGTGCAGTAGGTCTCAAAACTGACCTATTGCACAAATAGAAAGCCTTGTACTCTAGCACGAGACCTGCTTAGGGTGGAACCCAAGTAAGCAGCCACTGCAACTATACCCTTTAACCACATTCATTGTATTTTGTAGTATTCTACAAAAATCAATAACTTTGAACCTAGATTGAAATCAAGCCTTAGTATTGTATAATTACCAAATCATAGTACATATAATAACCAGTTAGACAAACAAAAAAAAATAGTGATCCAATCAGTATCAATCTATCAATTGCTGTGGGAATAACAAAAGATAAATGATATTTCTCATAATACAGAAGAACACTTACAAGCTCTTGCAAGCTATGCAGTTGTTGTCTCGAGCTTGCTGCCCCCAAATGCATATCTAATCAAAATAAATGAAGGTTAGTAAAATCAAACTTATAGAAGGTACAAATGTAGTTATAGTGTATTTTTTATTCCAACTTGAGGATCATTGTAATACTGGCAAATGACAATGTAAAATATGTCACTGCAGAGCCATGTACATATATTAGAACTTTTGTTAGGCAAATTACAGGCAGACAACGGAAAACGCTCACAAGTCCCTGGCAGCAACATGCAGATATGGGCACTGACATCGATGTTTGTAGTTCAACATGAAGCACAGATGAACTCATACTAGTTACGAGTCAAGGCAAAGCATGCAACAGATCAACCTACCAAACCTACCCACCACACAGCCCACACTGCCCCATGCTGGCACCCAACCCTGAACCCCCACAACCCTGCAAATTTGTGACCATAAAGGCACTAAGCAAAAGACTGCTATGGTAATATCAGTGGCAAAACATCATCAAGGTACCCCATCAGTTCATGACAGAGAAGTCAAGGTAAGAGTCCATCTCATATTTCACATGATCTGATGCATGGCCAATATTTCCTGGCATGGAAATTATTCATTTATTTAGTTATACCATGACCAAATTATTAAAACGAATGTGCAAACTCTTTAATAATGAATATAAAATGCACTTTATATTATAATATAAAATATTTACATTATGATATATACTTCGAAAGTGCACTCCTAACCTTAATAAAACTCTTTGAACTAAGTTAAATATGCGGCAAGTCCTTAATGAGAATAATCATATGATATAGCATATGTTACCCAGTATCCCAGAACTCAATCTTGAGAATCGATGTAAACTATTCATAATAATAAAGCTTGACTGTAGTTAGCAATAGTGTGTTCATACAAAATATCTACTTGTTTCCTGATGTTATTGGTGTTCAATAACATACTTTGACAGCCAAAAAAAATGCAATGTATTATGGTCTGAATAACTTATGTGACGATGAAGATTGTTCCATCGTATGTGATATCATGATATCATTTTTTATTAAACTATCATAGACTAAACTTCATTTACCTTTGTAAAACATGTTGGGTGCAAATGCATGTATAATTGCAATTCATAGTACAAAAACAAGCAGTGGATCTTCTTTTCTTTTTTGCTGAGACTCAGTTACAGACACAGACACTCACATACACGAGGTAGGGAAAAAAAAAAATGTGGGATGTATGTGCCAATATTCCTAGGTTCGAGAGTAATACACTACAGCCTTTATATTCCATGTACTTAAGATATTTTGATTGGAAAAAAAAAAATCCTACTTAGAGAAAAATATACCCAGTGGTAGGGCCCAATATACAAGTACTGAAAGTGAAGCAAGTATATTATCTAGCTTGAAAGAGTTTCTTCAGATCATATTGCAACCTTCAGAATGTGCAGATAAAATCTGCCATTACAGTCTCACATTTCCCTACCCGGAGTCACGAACACAAATTCTTCAATCTTCGTGGGTAAATAAAGGAACAGAAACACAAAACTGCTGCGCAATTATCCATCGGCACCAGTAAAACCTTACAGCAGCTTTTTGAGGATACAAATATGTAGCACAAGTGCAGCAAGAGACCTCATGGTTATAACAAACAGGTACACCCTAAAATTTTAGGGAAAAAGGATGAAATAACGACAGAACATATATGCAGAGCCACAGCCGACTAAATGATGCAAGTTTCCTCCCACAAAATCGATGAATCATATACACTCAGAGCAACATTTTCAGTTCCCAAGTCGCCATTTACGAGTTCCCAAGTGCCCGCCTATACGAAAACCAGAACCGCAAAACTACATCCTGTTTTACCCAATCAAAGGCCCCGTATGACACCAAGCAAACTGCAAGCGTGGATCTATGGATCCAGTTCCAAGCTCCACACACTACGGATCCAGTTCCAAACTCGGAATACTACAAGCACCACAAAACCAAAACCACAGCGGGCTCGAGGGGACGAGGAGGAATTCAACCTATCGGAGTCAGTTGAGCTTACCGCGATGGACCGGGCCCTCGCTTCGTCGCGAGGGGACTCCGCTAAACCCTAGATCAGGTGAGGTCGGCAGTCGGCACGTGGAGGGGCGGACGGGGAGGCCTGCGGCCAGAGAGGATACAGCATAATTTTTGCCAGGATTAAATAAGCAGCGGTCGGCCGCACCGGCGCAGCCGCTGCCCGCTGCGGCGTCCGCCGTTTACACGATGCGAGTTGGAGGCGCCGCGCCGCTGATTCAGAAATCAGAACGCCAACTGCTGGGGCATGTTTTTTTTTCTAACAAAAAGGGACTGCCGACTTCTGGTTTCGTCGACAGCTTCTCCAACGGTCAGGCCTTGCTTCCACCCAGTATCCAGCTTAACAGCAAGTAAATAATACTAAACTTAGAGTTATCTCTAGTAGCTGGCTATTTAGCTAGTTTGATGTAACGTGGCATACAAAATGTAAAAGAGAGAATATAGTCATTAACGAGTAAATAGTTGATCTATTTCACGTAGTTTGAGAATCTAAAAAAAGAGCATATAGATCTAATAGTACATTAATAAATATATAAAATAGTCTTTACTCTTATCTCTCATCTCTACTTCAGTTAGCTACGAAGCTAGTACCATTGAAGACGCTTTTATAGTTGAGTTAGTAAGTATTTTTGCCGATATGAAGGAGAGAAAAATAAACAAAAGAGCTTGATACTAATGCAAACAACAAGCTGGGCATGAAAACATAGGTATTTATCAGTCCAAACAGAGCCTGTTCGGCAAGACTTGTAAGCCGATTGATAAACCAAAACACTAAAGAAATAGTTGATTTTCTTGACAAAAAATATTATTGGCTTAGAAGCTGAAACGGCTTTTCAGTTGAAGCTAACAAGCTCAAAGTATATATGAGAAGGAGCAGGTAAAAAGTAAGACATAATAATAATAATAATAATAATAATAATAATAATAATAACAACAATAATAATAACAACAACAACAACAACAACAACAACAACATCATTTCATAAAAAAATAGAAGACAACTATTGTATAACCCGACTCTTATAACTTACTTATAACCAAGGTTTATTTATCTGGCTCTAAAAAGGCCCGTCTAGGTTGATTTTGGATTCTTGCTCTCACGCACCCTGCTGCTCCTCGTCGAGTTTTGCATGGCCAAGCACTAGTCGTGTTGTCGATCATTAACTTTTGGCACTGTCTCGAGGTGATGGCCAACACCCTCTGCGAGTTCATGGACCCCATCGGTGACTACACGCTCATCCTCACGCTTCTCCATGGGCCCAGCGACAAGTTCCGACACTTGGGCTTCAATCTGAAGATGCAGCGCCCCCTCCCTACCTTTTATGAGGCAGGTGAGCTACTTCTTTTTCAAGGAGTTCATTGCCGATACCACTCCGTCGGCATCGCCTGCCTTCGTCGTTGCACCCAATGCCGCCTCACACTTCCTGCTGGTGATGCTGGCACCGACATGGGCAGGGCTAGCGTTCTAGCCGCCACCGTAGTCGTGGTGGCAAACAGTCGGCCATCCCAGGCAACATATCTGGCGGCCCTTATCTTCCACCTACGTCGTTCGCTAATCCCTAGGCCATCATAATGCAACTGTGATTACATCCATATGGCATTAGTGGCACACAAGGGTGATGCCTTGGCTCCCATTCACGCTGCCAGCCACCTTCACTATCGTTTCGCGGCAGGAGCAGCAGTACCTACGCATCGTACTATTACCCTGCGCCATCGCCACATCCCGCTCGGCTCCTGCCATCGCCATGCCCACGCTGCAGCAACAACAACCTCCCTCGATGCAAGGGGGTCCTAGGACTGGTCATCGCTTGTCAATAACTTCAACATCATGTCGTTGACGCCGTAGCCCCTCGACCGGGTGGTATGCGGACTTTGGTGCCGGCTCTCACATGGTTAACACCACTGGTACTCTTTCTTCATCTTACTCTCTCGCGTCATCTGGTCCTTCATCTATCATTGTCGGTAATGGAGCCCTACTTCCTGTTATCTCTGTTGCGTCACACTCATTTTTTCACTCCACAATGACCTCTTTTTCTTTGTAATGTTCAAGTCTTCCCTAACATTGTTAAGAACTTGATTTTTGATTTACAGAGATGGACCTCTGAAGTGGCCTAGGTCTAAAATCAACTTTTAGATGTGGGCACGTGATTGGTCAAAAAGATAAGAAAATAAGATGTAGGCATGTCTTTGAGCGTCTCGTAAAATTGCTTGTCCCATAAAATTATTTACATTTTAGTAATAGTGGAATATTTGTCTCTACCAGGATTACCGATGTTAACCTAAGTCAAATAGCAGTTTTTAGTAGAGTTGTAGCGCCATTAATAAAACAATTGGCAATATTATAGCGTTACACACTATAAAAACCTTATAGCGAAGCAATAATGGTATTATTACAGGCTAGTTAGATCTAGTTTGGTAGTTCTTTGCTCCAGCTTCTTTGGGGTGGACTACATTAGGTCCTACCAAATGGTAAAACAACATCTGGATGATAGGAAATTGACAAGTTTGGAACTAAAAACCCACTTCTCATGTAATCTCTATCAAAATTACTTTGAAATCACCTTTTTAGATACTTCCCACCTTGGCTCACCCAATAGAATCACTTCAATAGAGAATTACAGAACTGAGTCCTACCAGACTGACCTTCAGAACCATGAACAAGCAGTGCAAAGCCACCGGACCACCATCATAGATATGGTACACAATGTCGAATCACCAAATCACCACAAACAGCTTTATGCAATTTTCTTATTTCTCCTCTGGTTGTAGTAACTTGTTTTACTCCCAGTGTTATTTTTTACAAATAAAATTCAGTTCAACGGCACTGCAGTATTTTTAGTGAGAAGCCTAGGCTCTTTTCTACTTCCTCCAGTTACTTTAACAAAATCGAGATGGCAGCATTAGGCCAATAATTGTATTTTCTCCCTGCGGTCACGTGAGGTGTCTGATGCAGTGATGCAGATACGTGTCCAGATGCGTCTCACCGGAAGCTGCTGCTAGCGTACGTGACGAATTGTTAATGGTGCATTATTGGCGATTGTTTAATCAACGCAGTGTCCCCCAGTGACATTCCCCACATCTGCTTCTAAGTTGAACCACTCCTTTAAACAAAGTCATCAGTCTTTAACAATTTTAGTGAGAGGTGTTGGGGGAAAGGCTGCCAGGCTGGGCACAGATGCACGAATGCATCTCGAGTGAAGTTCAGAGTTTTTTTTTTTTTCTGCATCTGTTTGGTTGCCTTATTTCTTCAGCTGCCGCTGAATATTGCAGTAGAACCTAAACGATGCAAGTTGATACTATGAAATTTCAGTACGATTAGAGTACTGGGAACCTTTCGTTGCTTTAAAAATGGCACATGGCAGCATAGTTTGACCAGTGAAGAATTGGTGCAAGTCGGCAGCTGTGCGACACAGCCGCTGCAGTTGATTTGCTCTTGAGTCTTGACAGCTGGTACGCATAAAGTTTAGGGTTTTTGGACTTGTTGAGTCTTGAGAGCTCCTAACAGGTCCTCCTCTGTACAATTCGAAGCACTATTTGCATTAATTGGCCCATTAGTTCCAGTTACCCATCCTCATCACTGACACAATCTTTACTTTCAAAAATAAATTCACTATCACAATCTATTGCTATGTTTCGCTTGTTCCTTTCTTCAGTTTGTCTGTATCCCTCATGTTTGGGCTTTGTTGTAAGATCTTGTTTTTCTTCTTAGTGATTGACAACTTTGTTGCTATTTCGAGGAGGAAGTGTTTGTGTCTATATATATTACTGTGTAATTCACAAATAACAAAATTAACATTAATGATTAAATTGTTATAATGCTTTAAACTAAGAACCCCTGGACTATCAAAATTATCCCATATATCATTGTGAACTAGAACTTTGAGTTTCAAATTCACAAAAAAATATTATATAATAACAATCAAATCAAATCCATAAACGGGGCCTAAGTGGTTGTGCTTTGAGGTGCTGGTTCATCAAAGGGAAAATAACTGATGGGATGTAGTTTCATTGGTAACATTATTATATATTGAAAACCACAAATTTTATAGCTATAGTAGCCAATTTGATGGGTTTTTTTTTTTTTATGTTGTGTGCTTGTGCCTGAACCCATCATCTAGGACGAGCTTTTGTGAAGCACACTAGCCAATCACATATGAGCAGTATTCGTCCAAACACTAAATAGTCGACCACCCATTGGCCAATTATCAGAAAAAATGGCCATTTAATCAGGTTAAACACGATTCAAACAGGCTAAACAGGTTTGAAACAAAATATTTTTTTAAATTTTAGCTACCAATCTTTATTCGTAGTTTAGATAGTTTGAATGTACCACTATTTATCTTTTACTGAACACTATATATGCCTTAGGTAAATCCAGTAATTCACTAAATCGCAAAGATTGAAAATCAATCTCATCCACTGCCTTCTGCTCGTATAGAGCACAAAACAAAAACAACATTGGTTATGGAAACCTCAGCAACATAAGTATTTCATTATTTTTTCAGCAATGGAGAAAAACTCAGCCGTACATGAGCAGCTAGCTGGCTTGAAGTAACAATCTGATAGATATTGTAGATAGCATTCTTGCATCATTCCTTCTGTTTGATCTCACGGTAAATATACGATACATGGCTATGGAAGGTTTCTTACGGATTCATCTAGTTCCTACAGGTTTAGCAAATGGAGGCAGCAAGCTTGAGGCAGCAACTGCATAACTTGCGGTAAAATCATCAGCACACCATGGTCCAACCTGCAGCAAATAAATCATGCTGGTTATGAATAAACACACTCTCTTGGATATACCTTAAGAACATCATCAGTTCAAGATATATTTCTCAGGCATAGATGTAGACTAAGGTTTCGACTAGCCCATGGGAGTTAATGAGCATATATGTTAGGAAGAAGCATGCATACACTAGATCACTAACATTATCTACAGTTTCGTACTTCAATATAAACTTTAGAGCATGGATGCTGCAATTATTCTGATAATCTGCTTGAATCGTTTACCAATAGCATCATACATCAGAGGCTCCATATCATGACAAGTTCAATGTCACTGATTTTCTTTAGTGCATATCATATATATCACATAGGAATTTCATCCTATCACTCCATGCATTGTGTATATGAGCTAGGTTCGTGTACTCATAGGTCAGCAAGAGCTCCAATACATGTGGAGATATTACAAATTGCCATCACATTATTATTATGAGAACCAAATCTATGGCTACCTTTTGACAATAAACTGTTTGAGTATTGCATAGCTTGTTTAGTTAAGACTTAGGAATGTACTCCATTAATTCATCACGGATATCATAGAGAACAAATGCTGGCGATGCTCGGGAACTTTGAAATTTAAGTGACAAAATGGCTTCAGAAAAGAGCACTGCAATAATGATGGTCAAATTGGTGTTTTACTTTTACTCAAAACCTTCCTGCAGATGACAGTTTAGTTTCTCTATGAGACATTCCCTAGCTGATGGTGCAAATAAGTTTTAAGGTGAAAAGGCCAAAGAAGGTATCAAGTGTCTAATTACTCTGGAAGTTCTAATAATTATTGGCAACATTTTTTTTTCATAGCTTGTCAAGAATTCTTACAAGTTTATCGCAAGTTATGCAGTTGCCGCCTCTAGCTTGCTGCCTCCAAATGCAAAACCTACAAAAATAACACTTAAATTAGTTCAATGAATTATCAACAATTGCTCATAAGAAATATAATTACTGCTTGATATGTTATCACTGGCGAAGTGTTTATCTTTTAGCAGCACCTTACATAAAATTTAAGTAGGGATCTTCAACAGATACAAATTGCATGCATCTGGAAGCAAGAAGATGAACGACATACATATATTCATCAAGAGAATAACTCATCAGGCACACTGCAAAATAATTACTGCTTGATACGTTATCACTGGCAAAGTGTTTATTTAGCGGCACCTTACATAAAATTTAAGTAGGGATCTTCAACAGATACAAATTGTATGCATCTGGAAGCAAGAAGATGAACGACATACATATATTCATCAAGCTAGAATAACAGATCAGGCACACTGCAATAAGGACAGAATAAGTTTAGTTAGTTACCTGGATATCTAGATCAGATCTTTACTTCCATGCCATAACACTGAGATCACTTTTTCAGCATAGCCTGACCCCTTATAACTTCTAACCCTAGAAGAAGGATGAATAGGAAAACAGAGTTATGCTGGTGCAAAGAGGGATGGGAAGCCAAGTCTACTTTTATAGCCAAAAGGGGCAGAGCAAGGCCACAAGAAGAGTTAGTGTGGCAGTGTGTGTGGGGGGTGGGTGGGGGCGTACGGGGGCAAACAGGTCAGAAAAGTAATTAGGCCGTGATTGTAAATTGGGTTAGTGACAATCTGGCAACCAATGTCACTTCACATCTACAGGAAAATGAGTATATTATTTTTAATTCACACTGGCCATGGTTGCATTAAAAATCCCTGAGATTGCCTTTCCAAATCATTACAATAAGAACTGACAGACAGAAGGACACCTCTCGTGTGTCATCTACCACGAGCACATATAATAAAGAAGATCTAGGAATACCTTCTCAGTTTTGGGATGGCCTCCTGATTGCTGGGCATGGTATAATGCAGTTGTCTCAAGACATCTAGCTGCCACTCATGGTTAATTGGTAATAACAGTTTAACCATGGTTAACAGACAATTACAATTTCATCTATGTCAGACAGGCAGCTTCGCCGAAGCTGCGTGCAAGGGGCACCATGCCACTAATGTTTTAATTTTCCTCTTGGATTCTGCCTATCCAGCAGCCCTTCAACTGGGCTCACCATCCCAGTGGCTCATTGTTTGTTTTTCTGAGTGGCTAGTGGTGTTGAGTTTGGTTGTGGAGGTTTTTCGCTGTTTTAGTAGTTGTATTGGGGGAGGTGGTGTCGGGTTTTGGGGTCCGGTTTCCCTAAAAACTGGCCAATACTTTTTCTTTTTCTTCTAATAATAAAACTTGCAGCAAAGCTTTTGTCACCCTTTCGGAAAAAAAAAAAGAGACAAATCTTAGTCATGCCTCAGTATCTGCATATTCACTATACCAAATTAATTCCGTTGTTGTAAGATCTCCATAACTCCACTCAATCAGATTAACTCCACTCAATCAGATTCCAGTTTCCCATTCAACATATTTGTGGAGTTTCTTCTACTAGCAATCTATATGTTCCTTTTCCATCATTAAGATATGTTCAACATGGGCATACCAAAGAAGATTACAGGATTACACTCCCACCAGCACTGCTATGAGCTTAAAGAAGATAGTAAGGAAAAAAAAAACATATATATGACGGTCTAATCTCAATCACCTCTACTATTATTATTCCATGTAGGAAAAGGGAAAGGGAATGGAGACATCAATGACACGTGTGTAAGTATCACTTCAAAGTAATAGCTCCTAGCTTCAAAGCTACCAAGTTCTATTTGCTTTCCTTATATTTAGATAATCAGATCTTTGCCCCCATTTATTCGCCTAAGATTAAAACATATGTTAATCTACCTGACAGCAACTTGTTAGCAGTGATATATGAGCTGTCACAAACATAGAATCAAAGGCACGCAAACAAAGTGAACCAGCAAACACGTCCTATGGATTTATCATGTCCACCTTCAGAAAGTTGAATCATATGTAGTTTTGTTTATCATCACGTTGTGGCTTAATTCTAAGGATCAATCAATGGCCAGTGTTCTGAGGACTGCTTTAGTTTAACATGTAAGCAGCAAAACCTGTCGGCAGAAAGGCACATACACATATCAGTATATTACTGATAATCAGCTGAGCAACTGAGGTGGCAACACCAACAAGCTATTATAATTTTCTGCAGCCGCATCAGAACCCTGATTCAAATGATGTGCAAGGGTGCGTCAATATAGGGGCAGCTCAAATTGCATGAATTTTTAATGGTGCATTATTGGTGATGTGAGAGAGTGTTTGGTGCTCCCAAGACATTCCCTCTCCTCGCCTTTGTTTAAGCAAAGGTGGGGAGCTTTTTCACAATATGTTAAATCAAAGCTCTTAACTTTAGGGCAGTATAGACTGAGTACTAGCTAGTGGTTGATTGATGACTACAGTACACATGGTTGAAAGCTTCTCCTGATTTGGAAAATGAGATAGGCTTGCTAAGCGCTTCAGAATTTTCAGAGCTATCACCTCTATTTCTACTACATATACCACGTAACTGGCTAAGCTAGTAAGATACACGTTTTAGTATTCATTTTGTAGCAGATTTTACGGATGAATCAACGGAACCAACCTGATTGTGGTTTGCAAATTGAATCACTGGAAACTCAGCAGCCCCTCCATTTCTTCCTGGTATGATTGGTGATGTTGTATAATATCTGCAGTGGAGCTGTGGAGGTAACTCGACCGGGCAGGTTGCTATAGTAGGCAACAGCTAATGCACCAACAATACTGTCCTTGTATCTGTGATCAACTGGTGATCTGCAACTAAACAACTATTTCCCATCGTCCCTGTGACCCTGTGCCATCATCATTCAACCAGCAAAAGGGGGTAAAGCTGCGGGAGCATCTTGCCATCTTGGTGCATTTTCGTGCGCCCTTTCTTGTCGGCAACGCTTTTTTTTTTTAGAGTTTTAGGGCCAAGCCCCCGTCCTTTTAGTATGAACAAGACATATTCATGTCGGCAACGCATTTCACGAGATGGGCAGAAAGTACCCCAGATCAAGTGGGCATCAAAAGGGCTTTAAAAAAGGGTGGGCACCAAAAGTGAACGCTGAACAGAGGATGGTAACGAGTACGAACCCTGCATTGATCCGTCGGCACACATCAGCCCGTGTCATCTCCACGGCCGCATGGCAGCCGGCCAAGCACGGACGCATGCCCACAAGGTGCAGCTCGCGGATCAGCGCGCACCTTGCGGCGGCCAGGGGCTGACCCGTCGCCCTTGTCGACCGGTCCTTCCTAGGGAGCGTTTCGTCGAACAGGTGATGTGCGCGGTGGTCGACGATTCTTGGTCAGATTTCAGTTAACAACGGGGGAAAATCCTCCGAGTGGATTGGGGTTTACGCGCCTCCATCTCCATGTAACGAACTCCAAAGGCTGTTCTGCCCCCCTCTATCTGTCTAAATTGGCGGCGGCGGCGGCGGCGCCACCGCCAGTCAGCCACCGTCGGCGCCGCAAACGAGGAATTTTCCGTTCGCCATGGCCCATGGGCCATTTTAGTTTCAGCCTTTGAAGCCGGCCACCAAGGTATGTGGGCTTCAGGCCCTTTTGTTTGGTCCTAACGGCCCACCGTTTAATCGGATCTAATAAGCGGGAAAGGTCCACCTGCATTAGGCCTATGATTGGGCTGCTTCTTTTATTTTTTTCATAGGCCCAATAGGAATGTTTGTGTCGGGCAAATACGCGCGGGAACGCGTCCAGCTCGCAAAGCACGCACGCAGCAGACGCAGCAGCGCACTCCCATCGTTTTCTTTTCTTCCATTTTTTTATATTTATTTTAATGTTTTCTTTTAGGTGTGGTTTATTCTTCTTCTTTCCATTTCTCCTTTTTAATCTTATTTTGTTCCTCTTTTTGTGCTACTCTCGTTTTTCTTTATTTATTTTTTTGTTTACTTTACGTTCATGCTAAGGCTGGTATATTTATCTTTTTTCTTTCTTTTTTTAATTTTTTGTGTGGTTTTCCGTCTTGTAATTTTCTTTATATTTTTAATATTTTTTATTTTTAATTTAATTAATTCTCATATTTATTTCATGTTTTACTTTTTGTACTATAGATTATTTTCTTTTATTTTCCCTGATTTATTCTTTAGTTCCTATATTTTCATTAGATACAAGTAAGCATTAGTCTAATACAGTATGTCCGTGATTCAATGATTATTTTATAATATTGCTTATTTGACACTATTGCACAAACACTTTTCAAAGAGGATAGAAAATAGTTTCCAAAGGTGGGAGAGCCCACCACCTCTCGTGCAATGTTTGTGTTAATCACAAGCATTAACATAGGCAAGGGCTCGCCTGCTAGTCCATCTAAGCCCACCGCTGACTTCATTGCATCGTTCTCCAGCCCATTGCCGCTAAGTATAACGCTCCACGCCCGCCACAACAACTTGCATAGTTGTATTCTTTCCCTATGTATAAAGACATCCACTATATTCACTTCAGCTAAAAAATTATTCCAGCTTATAAACTAATAGTATTTTTTCTCACAGAAAATCAGTTGTTTCTATAGTATTTTGGTTTATCAACCGACTTATAAGTCCTACCGAACAGCTTAATCTGAGAGCTTGTGCTCCCACTCCTACCTCTATAGAGAGAGAGGGAGGGATAGGGAGTAAGAGAGAGGGGGAAGTAGCGATGATGCTAGGTTGTGCGCCTTAGAGGGGTAGAAGATTAAGAAAAAAAGGTAACGATAGAATTTTCATCGCCTTGGAGCAAAGATCCACATGGCCTTATTGTGCACTACCTTGGCTTCACCGTGCGGGGAGTAGAGCCATGTGCCTCTCACTATTGGGAGACTGGGTTGAGCCACGATGCTAGTTGGAGGGTTAGGACCACACCACCACTAGATCTCCTTATGGGCCATGCGTCAATAAATATTTTGGAGACAAAATTTTTGTCCACCTCTATAAATAAAAGGATATTTCTTCTAAAATAAGTTTGTAGCAACATCAACAAAATGCCTATATTATAAGTCACAGGAGTTGTTGAGTACAAAATTTATGACTCAGAGAACGGTGCTTTGTGGTAGCGAGTCCTAGTTGCTATCAAAAAGAGAAAATATTAAATATTATCCATTTGATGGCAAAGGTCACATGCTAATGCTTTTGCTTCTTAGTGGAAGGGAACTCCAGGATTAAATGGTGAATACTGAGTAGATATAAACTTTTATACAAAAAATACATAGATCGCATAATAAGATAATAATATTATAAAATTATATACCAAAGCTAAAGCGACATTTAATAAAAAAGGAAAAGCTCATGAAATTAACATTATCACAAAGAGCAGCTTATGTAGGGAATTAAATATTAATGAATAAAAAACAGATTAAATCTACTACAAAATTAAACTTGATCAAACAAGACACTATTCAGACCACAACGCTACTATCCACATGTTCCACTGCAATTTTGATCTTGGCTGTCTGCCCAGATCTGTACTCAGAAATCACTAAAGCAACAATAAGGTCATCTTTGAAACTATAGAGTTCAAAGAGGGGCGTTCCATTTAGGTCCTGCAAGTCCATGAAGAAACAAGAAATCATTTAAGTAGAACTTGAAAGGCACATATGCTTCACCGGCTCTCTACACTTTACAAATGTTTGTAGATGGTAATTTAACTTAGCCAGTGATTGAAAAGGTAAAGAAAGGAGATAAATAGCGACTCACGAGTACCGCTATAGTTGGCCATGCAGCCCGTGGTATGTCATCCATTTGAGAAAAAGTTGTGGCCAATCACCGGATTTGATAAGTGCAGGCGCCACCTTTTGCACAAACTCTTGGCGATGCTCAACAGAATAATAAAAACCACCGTTAGCTTCCCTCAATAAACAAATCCTGAACATGAGTTTCCTAAACGTCACATCATTGCGCCCTCCTATATTTCAGTTTGCACATTTGCATCTCTGAATAATACACCGGCAAACCAATATCATGACTCTTGGCATTGAGATGCGTCGGGATGCATTCTGTAAGAACTTAATCTTATTCAGATCTTATTAATAATTTTCACCACGCCCATGGGTGGTTCCAAATAATGGAGGCCCGGTGAGGCACAACACCGTGCCAGCATGGCACGGCACGCCCGGGCCGCCCGGGCCGGGCGGCACGACCCGTTGGACATCTATAAGTACCGCAGAAGTACCTATTCTGGAGAAATGTTGACTCCTAAAAGTTGGCTTAGCTCAAGGGCCCTTTTGTGCTCTGGAACATCTCCTGCCAACAAATTGGTAAACCTTAATAACCCCAATAAGAACTTCAACAACACAATGAAAAGTGCCATTCTCCATCATGCTTTTGTACAACCCTTAACTGTGTTTACTAAAGAAAGCCATTAAAGAGTATAACAAAACTTATAACAGGATGGACTGTCAATATAACAATAATTATTACCAGCACTTAAAAGTTGATAATCAACCTTTCTAGGAAGGCAACAACACCACAGCAGGCAACAGATTTGAAAAAAAAAATCTGTAGGAAATAAATTTCAGAATTAACATTTTGCTCTCACGCACAACTGCATGAAGTGGATTGCTGCCATCAATAGAAAAATTTCAGAATCCAGAGTATGCAGTAACTAAAAAAATGTTGTTTTGTACCAAGAAATTTCGTAAAACAGATATATCATATTACTTTTGGATCTCACACACAACTGCTAATATGTCATTATTTTTGGTTCTCACACAATGTTTTCTACTGTTCAAAATTTAGTAAACAAAATTTTTTTCAGCACTGCAGGTTCGAAGAAGATAAGTTAATGATCACACATTTGAAACTGCATTGAGCAACACAAGATAAAAACCATATATCATTGACTCCATCTGATTGATAAAATGATATTTGATAAAACCAGGGTAAATCCTCCCAACTGATACTAATTTATCCTGTCACCACAACACTAACACAGTCCATTTCAACTCACACAGTCCTTGACGATGTTAAAATTCCAATGCTGGAGCACCTCGGTGGTGGCCTTGCTCATGATCACCAGCACAATCAGCTTCCTGGCTTGGAGCACCTCGGTGGTGGCCTTGCTCATGATCACCAGCACAATCAGCTTCCTGGCCTCCAGCCATTCTGCAACATTCAGTTTTAGAGACACACAACCAATGGACAAAAGACCTGAGCACATTCGCAAGCAATCCACGAAGGGGAGAGAGAGAGAGAGAGGATCTCAAGTGGGTGGGAGGAAACCATACTTCCTTCTATCTTACAGATATATCAGGCAACAGAAAAAAAAAAGAAAATCAGGACTCACACGACCAACACTTCCTTCCTTCTATCTTAAACTGCCATTGGACTCGACCAACACTCAGAACATGAGCAAATGGGTTAGTCTCTACAGACTAATGAAATTAAGCACTAAAGTTCCTTCCTTCTATCTAGCTCCAATGGAGAGAAATCAAAACCTGACTTTAGTGTTAGGAATGGAAGAGACATAAGAATTCAAGAAAAGGACACGAACATGTACAGTGACCCATCCACACCCCATTTTTTATAATATGCAATCAGGAGCTCCCATCCACTTCTCCATTTGGGTTCAAATCACCTAACTGTTGGTAAAGAAACCAAAGATGAAAGAAGAGCACTACAGCCAATTGGTTTGAATCCTTTAGAAAATAATTAAAACAACAAGTTCTGCACTATACCTTTACTGGTATTTTCCATTCAAGTGCCTGCAGTGAGGAGCTTAGTGTTTTATTCTAGCCACAAATGACAATAAGCTGCCCAATTGGTTTTCCAATATTCTTGATAGGACCCATGCCCTCTCCATCATCCCTTGCTAAAATCGACGAGCACCTGATAATTGGAATTTATTAATCAATCAATCGATATAGATCATCCCTCTCCATCAGGAAGCATTACTGTATCTAGCAAGGTATATCACAGCATGATTGATAAGCCAAGAATGACAACAAGAAGGTCATTAGAAAAATTAGATGAAGTTGAACATAAAAGCAGTCCAGAACTCCAGAAGAATACCATCCTCTACAAAGAATATAGAGCTCTTTCAGAACAACAAGATATTCCTATTCTACTAAACTGACAAATGTGGCCACCATACAACAGAGATTGAGATAACTGGATTCACAACTGAAAACAATCTTCAGCCACCATTAACCTCCAGTGCATCTGTTCTAGCTGGCTAGTTTTTTTCAAAAGATAGCCTTAGCATAAGTATCTACTATTCTATTCTAGCATTTTCTGTAGAAGAAAAAGGATTATAATCAGCACTAACTATAGAGCGAGTGCTGGTCCAGTTCAGTGCCAGTTCATATTTGATTTCTTCGCCTAGGAGAAATGGAGGAGGCTGTCAAAAGGTGAAATTAATTTGAAACCCCACCATTTTTTTCCCCAGAAAATTGATGATTTCACAAAAGGAAATGGCAGAAGAAGCAGGTCAGAAAATCTACCCTGAGGTATAGGTGCTTCATTTTTTTTATTGTGAAGTACGCAACGTGACTAATGATGATCAGCAAAGCAGAACAAGCACACATTAGCTCAAACCTCGCTGAGGATGCAGTCATATTTGGTGAATAATTTAGAGCATGCCAGTTCACAAGGATAAGCTTATTAGTTTCAGAAAAAAACATATTTATTCCCATTTAATATGATCAAACCAGTACAAATGTCATTGTAGCTTATATTTATATATATCACTGGCACAAAGTCATGGGCCACCAAGATGCAGGCAAGGATCACTGAGGTTGTCCCTGCAAAAATTTCCTCTCACGTTTGTTTAGCACTAAAAGTGACCAAAAAATTATCTATGCAGTAGCAAAAGCAAAGCATATATTGGACAGCTGGAATAAAAAAAATGGATCCCTATCAAGTTGCTCTGTACCCCTGAGATCCAATGAAGTCAGGCAGGTGCAACTTGATCTCCAAGCATGAGCCACAAGAAGAAACAACAATATTCAGTTACAAGCATGTACACATGAAACTGCCAACAACACCCACGTAATTTGTTTGCATTTTTTTTTGCACTCCAAACATACTGTACCCCAAAACTTATACACACCTGAAAACATCAAAGATGTAGATTTGAACAATAAAGATCTTGAGTAATTGGTTTATTCCAACAAAACTTATGCAGCTAAATTCGTGGTAATGGTCTGAAATCTGGATCATGGTAATGCTCAGTGCACCACCAACGATCTAGGATTCGTCAACAGAAAAGCAATAGCAGTATACATGGGTCTGCCGTATCTGTGCACAACGGCCACGGCGATTTCTGGGAAGCTTCGGTCGTCCCTCGCCAAGCGGTCCTCACCGTGCGGGAGCATGGGGCCCTCCCGGCCGGGCGCGGGAAGCGTCGAGCAGTCCTCGCCAGGCTGAAGCTTCAGTGGGCGGTCGGGCGAGGCGCGCGGGATCTCGAGGTGGATGCAGCAGCTGCCGGTGGCGCAGAACCTGATGCCTCCGCTGCTGACAGGGCGTTGCAGGGGCAGGTTTAGGTCGACGGCGGATGCCTCGCCCCGCGTCCTACCGATCGTCCTTGACCTTGGCGAGTCGGGCTCGAGGGAGCTTGTGCAGGTCGCGGCCGATCCTCGTTCCTCGCCGCTCGTCGGCCGGCTTGAGGGAGCAGCGTCGACGGCGGAGCTGGGCGGGCGGGCCGGGCGGGCGGAGATGGGCGGAAGGCCGGGGCGCCGCGCAGGTCTGGGTCACGGCCGATCCTCGGTCCCTCGCCGTTCGCCGGCCGGGGCTGAGGGAGCAGCGCGTCGGCAGCGAGCTGGGCGCGTGGCGCTGGGCGGGAAACTGCTGGGCGGCGGGAGAGGGCAGGGGGTCCGGAGGCTCGTCTCGAGATCGACGTGGGAAGGCGGAGTCCGACGTGATGATTCCCTCCGTGATTTTCCTTGTCACGGAAATTCCCTCCTTTCCACCTTGGGGCGTAATTGGCTTTCCTTGTCAACGCACCAGATTCCCTCCGTGATTTTCCTTCCGTAATGATTTTCCTTCCGTAATTGACTCTGCGCTCGGGAGGAAAATGACCGCACGGCAGAATGATGGCCCAGGCAGGAAAATGGCCGCACCAAGGTAAATCTCAGGTCCTTGGTCTTTTTATTTGTAGAGATACTGAGTAGATATATTATGCATCTGAAATTCCTCTCCAACAGTTTAGCAAATGATTTAGCATATTTTGGCAAGTTACCATCGATCGGGCTCGCACGCGCATATATACGTGCGCGCGTAGCACCTTCGCATCCACCCGTGCATCGGCCTCCTACAAGGGTGAAATGGTATAAATAAAATTTTGTTTCTGTCTCAAAATTCGTGATGTAAGTTTGATCTAGATTTGGCAAGTAAATTATGTCAAACTATTGGAGAGGGGCTCTTTTTTCAGTTGCCATACATTTGAGAAAGTTGTCAAATCACAAGATTTGATAAGTGAATTTTGGTAAACTCTTGGAGATGCTCTGAATAATAAAGAGTTAGCTTCTCAGTAAACAAATCCTGAACATGAGTTTCCTAAACGTCACATCATTGCGCATATATACAGTTTGCACATTTGCATCTCTGAGTAATACACCGGCAAACCAATATCATGACTCTTGGCATTGAGATGCGTCGGGATGCATTCTGTAAGAACTTAATCTTATTCAGATCTTATTAATAATTTTCACCACGCTGTGGTTCCAAATAATGGAGAGATAATGTAGGCATCTGGGTGGGGAATTTTTCACTTATTTCTGCTTAGAATTCAATTTTAATCAGAAATAAACACAATAGCAGCTAAGCTAAAAAATTACTCTATCCATTTCAAAAATTATAAGATGTTCTGGCATTTTTCAGATACATTATTGTTTTTACTATATATTTAAATATAGTGTACTCCCTCTATATAGAATTAGATGACGTTTTGGACACCATTTGGGACAAACATTAAGAATATAAATCATGAATAACTTTTAAATTGTTGAGTTTAAAAATATAAACACCATATGAATAGATTTGTTTTGAAAAAATATATTACTTTGTGATGAGTATTTTTATAAAAGAATGAAGTCAAAGTTACACTTTGGAGATCGTATCGCTGTTCTAAACGATATCTAATTTCTATACGAAAGGAGTATATATCTAAGGCATAATAAAAGAAATATATTTAGAGAACCAGAACACCTTATAATTTGAATAATTTGAAACGGAGGAAATAACTGGTTTAACTCACGGAGAGAAGATGCTCCACAGGTGGTGAAGGACTTGGCTTGCTTTACGCAAGTGTACTGCAATCAATTTCATGGTATACTTATTTTCACACAAATGATTTTTAGACATGGTCAAAGTTGGGCATCTTTTAAGAATGATTTTTTTGAAACCACTGGTTCACTATCGATTATAGAAATAAGATATTTTCAGAGGTGGTTTTATAAGCACTCCTTAACACAAAAGCCAATATAATACTAACTCCGTTCTAAATTATACTCCCTCCATTTTAAATTATAAGTCATTTTAATTTTTTTTACATCCATTTTGCTATGTATCTGGATATTATAATATGTCTAGATACATAGCAAAATGGATGAACTAAAAAAGTCAAACCGACTTATAATTTAAAACAGAGGGAGTAGTTTGTTTGACTTTTTTCACTCTAAATTTGATCATTTATCTTATTTAAAAAATTATATCAAATATCATATTTTTTGTTGACTATAATTTAGAACCGAGAGAGTATTCAATAATAAGATGAACGGTTAAACTTATGAAATCAAACGAACTATGATTTAGAACCGAGAGAGTATTCAATAAGACAAGCATTTCCCCGTGGGCAGATCACACATTCGATTTTCACTGACCGTGGCTTGCCGTTGCTATATATAAGAGGCGGCAGGAGCTCAACAGCATAGGCAGCAAAGCCAATAGTTGCAAAACGTCTCAGCAGCCTAGTAGCCAGAGCAGCCATGGGGTCACTGCCGCCGGCAGAGGGGGAAGAGGAGCCAGCGCCAGCCGCCGCACGTGGTGATGGTCCCGTACCCGGCGCAGGGCCATGTCACGCCGATGCTGCAGCTGGCCAAGCTACTCCACACACGCGGCTTCCACGTCACCTTCGTCAACAACGAGTTCAACCACCGGCGCCACCTGCGCGCGCGGGGGCCGGGCGCGCTCGACGGCGCGCCGGGGTTCCGCTTCGCCGCCATCGACGACGGCCTTCCACGCCCGACGCCGACGCCACGCAGGACATCCCCGCGCTCTGCTACTCCACCATGACCACCTGCCTGCCCCGGTTCAAGGACCTCGTCGCCAGGACCAATGCCGAGGCCGAGGCCGAGGGACGGCCCGCCGTGACGTGCGTCGTCGCCGACGGCGTCATGAGCTTCGCGCTCCGCGGCGCGCGGGAGCTGGGGCTCCGCCGCGCCACGTTCTGGACCGCCAGCGCCTGCGGCTTCGTCGGCTACTACTACTACCGCCACCTCGTCGAGCGGGGCGTCGTCCCGCTCCAGAGCGAGGCGCAGCTCACCGACGGGTACCTGGACGCCGTCGTCGACTGGATCCCCGGCGGCGGCGCGCCCAGGGACCTGCAGCTCCGGGACTTCCCCAGCTTCGTGCGCACCACGGACCCGGACGACATCATGCTCAACTTCTTCGTCCACGAGGTGGCGGCGATGTCGCAGGCGTCGGCGGTGGTCATCAACACCTTCGACGAGCTCGACGCGACGCTGCTCCACGCCATGTCGGAGCTCCTGTCGCGGCCCGTCTACACCGTCGGCCCGCTCCCGCTGACGGTGCGGAACAGCGTCCCCGCGGACAGCCCCGTCGCGGCCATCGGGTCCAACCTGTGGAAGGAGGAGGACGCGGCGCTCCGGTGGCTCGACGGCCGCGCGCCGCGCTCCGTCGTGTACATCAACTTCGGGAGCATCACGGTGATGTCCAACGAGCATCTGGCCGAGTTTGCGTGGGGGCTGGCCAACACCGGCTACGCGTTCCTGTGGAACGTGCGCCCGGACCTCGTCAAGGGCGGCGACGGCGGCGACGCTAATGGTGCTGGTACCGGGCTGCCGCCGGAGTTCGTGGCCGCGACGGTGAGCCGGAGCATGCTGTCGACGTGGTGCCCGCAGGCGGCGGTGCTGGAGCACGAGGCCGTGGGGGTGTTCCTGACGCACTCCGGGTGGAACTCCACGCTGGAGAGCATCTGCGGCGGCGTGCCCATGGTGTGCTGGCCCTTCTTCGCCGAGCAGCAGACCAACTGCCGGTACAAGCGCACCGAGTGGGGCATCGGGATGGAGATCGGCAGTGACGTCCGCCGGGGCGAGGTGGAGGCGCTCATACGGGAGGCCATGGACGGCGAGAAAGGGCGAGAGATGCGCCGCCGCGTGACGGAGCTCAAGGAGAGCGCCGTGGCCGCGGCGAGGCCCGACGGACGATCCATGCGCAACGTGGATAGGTTCATCGACGAGGTGCTTCTAGCTTGAGCATTGAACATGCATCTTCCAGTGGCTTGATGGGCGGCTTGCTCTCCTCAGATCCTAAGATATATCTTTGGTTTTAATGTGAGAAGTGACAACTTTTCGTTACGCATGGGAGTATCTCTCTCGCAGTTGGAGGCCATTAACAAAGCACTTGTTTTTTATGCTAATTTTGGCGAGGGATCTGTATAGTAGCTAAATTTGGTAAGAGATTTGTAGTATGTAAGGTCTTATTATAAAATTAAGACAATGATGCTCTTCTTCAGTTTAGAGCCTATTTACATACAAGGGCTAATTGATGGCTAGCTAAAAGTAGTTGTAGTATGTCCAAATCAAATACGAGAGCTAATAGGTGCGCTAATTTTTAACCTAGTCCTAGTGTTTAGCTATTCTCTTGTCCTGAAATATAAGGAACGGAGGGTTCAAAATTTATGCCAAAATATAAGGTATTCTAGGTCTTGGTGTCCTCTCTATCCTCTATCTTTATTAACCAAACACCCCTAGGTACACCATAACTCTCCTCTCTAATTTATGGCAGAGAATAACATATAAAGATGTCTTTCAAACTAGTAAAATGCACTTCTACAGAGATTTTAGGAGCCACTGTCCTTTTCTAATAGAGGTGGTTTTCTTAGCATACCTTGTGGGAGCCACTGTAACTATACAACCATTACCGAAATAAATTTCTAAGGGTGATTCTGTTAAGAAAACCATCCCTATAAACGTTCCCATTTCTAGAGACGGTTCCGTTAAAAAAACTACATGAAAATACGATTTTTAAGGACGGTTGCTCATGTCAACTGTCTGTGAAAATTACTTATTTTTACCTGGTCGTATTGTAGCGGTTTTTTAAACCACGTCTGAAAATTGATTTTAATTGCCTATAATATTTTTTACTAGTAATGATAACCAAAATACTCGCTCCCTCCTAATTAGTGGTGAGCAATACTGAAAATCGCTTGAATTTCTTACATTTAAGGATGCAGGGAGTAGTAGTTACGGGTTCGGCAAGAGGTTACTGGTTCAAACCACATTGGCTGCAATTGTGCAAAACAAGCGAAAAATATATCCTTGGCCCTTCAAGCTCGCCTACAATATTCTACCAACTCCTTATTCTATCTAAAAAATCGCTTGTCAATTGCTTACATTTAAGGATGGAGTGAGTAGTAGTAGTTGGTCTACCAAGCTCCTTATTCTATCTGAAGATCACTTCGATTGCTCACATTTAAGGATATAGGGAGTAGTAGTCGTTAGCTAACTAGCTAGCTAAGGATGTAGGGAGTAGTAGTCGTTAGCTAACTAGCTAGCTAAATATAGCTAAATATGTCCTTTTTGTATGGGTTCGCTTATAATGCAATGGTTCATGTATCTCTCTCTCTCTCTCCCTAACTGGAGGTGATTAACAAAACACTTGTTTTAAGCTGAATTTCACGTGTAATGCAATGATCCCTGTTTCTCTGACAGAGGATATGTGTTTATTAACCTGCATACTATTTGAAACAATCCATACTGAATTTTTTTTATCATTCGCGGACTAGTATATACCCCCTCTGTCCCTGAAATCTTCAACTTCTAGATTTGTCTTAAGTCAAAATTTTAAACTTTAACTGAACTTTTAGAAAAAAAATGCTAAGATACAATTACTATTAGATTTATCATATAATATATTCTCATACGATACTTCTTTTATGTCATAGATATTAATGCCCTTTTCTATAAAATTAGTTAAATTTAAAAAAATTTGACTAGCACAGATTTTAGGAATTGAAGCTTTTAGAAACAGAGGGAGTAGTGTCTTTGAACGTGTCACAGACGTCTAGAAGTGAAGTATATACATGACTTTGTTTGAGGATAAAGAAAACAAACTCTAGGACTATCTCGACTAGCGAAAACGGCTCTCATGGCGCTGGATATGCTTCTGCAGTGACCTATTTTCTATTTTCCATGTTTCAATCTATAATTAGTATGACACTCGTTAATTTACTTGCGGCTAGATCACACATGCACCTGTCACAAACATATTGTTAATATAGTTTTCTGGACTAAATTAGTCTCGAAATTTCCTAGATTTCTAACAAACTGTATCATTTTGATGTAAAAACACGTTCGATTATCGATTGTCTTTGTGGAGGCATATTAAAACAAAATATTGTTAAATAGACACATGCATCTGGTGGCGTCAAAAATTGGAGCTTTGTGGACATGGGACGCGACAATTGCTAATTTCCAAGTTTCTTTGTGAACATCACGCCGCGTACCCTACAAGCAAGCTCATGTGAATAATTGATGAATGAATCCGGTGGCCTGAAACTGTGTTATCGAACAATACAAAGAGGTCCCATCCAATCATGTCAGCAGTGTTCTGGCCCAGCAGCCTGCTGCCGTGCTCGTCGTGGTTGTCGTGGAGGCCGTGGTGCCCGGTGCCCGGTGCCTGTCCGAGCGCGGGTGATCGCACGGGGAAGGGAAAGGACAAGGCGGGCGATCGGATGAATCCGATCGAGAGCATCGACTTGCTTGACTGGTTGCAGCGCCATTGCCACTGCTTGGAGCATGGAGCCAAAGGGGATTAGCCGATTAGCAAACTATTCGTCTCGGATGCCACCATCCTAGCGTCTCCATCGGCAGAAACTCGTGGTCCGCCGGCGGGGCCACGGCAGCAACCAGCAGGTCTATGCGTGCGGCCTGACCATGCCGGGCACAGTAATATGCATAACTACTGTACTGAACAGGTGTTGAAAATCAAAATCAAGAAACAGTATTTGGAAGGAACTCTTTCAATGGTGACCAATTTATTGAAGAGGAGGAAGAAAACCTATAAATTCATCCTGTAATTCTTGTTTTCATCCAATCTCCTCCCCTATAAATAGGAGGTCACTTTCACTGTTGTGAAGTGCTGAGAAAGAAAGTGAAATAAAGAAAACTCTCTCCTTCCTCTCCTATCTCTTGTGTTCTTGTGCTTGAGTTGTGTGTGTGCTGAGAACATGATTTCTAACACAAGGAAAGTAATTTATAAAAGATATTTACTCCGCAGAGAGTGTCTGCATTGCATCCTGCACAGCTGCACTGCACGGGCTTACATTACATGCAGATGCAAACCACACACAAAGCAGCAGGAAGCCTGCAAGCAAGCGGCAAGCCTATCTATGACAAGTCAACAACCAGCAAGCACCAAGCTAAGAAGCAACAGCAATCTGGTGAAAGTTCATTTGGAAGAGCTTGATGATAGGCTCAGCAATACGGTGGAAGTTCATTCACAATGAAAGACTTGCTTGACAGGTTAAGAAACTTCAGATAATCAATACTCTCTTCGTTCTAAATACAGTTTATTTTGTCTTTTCTACTATGTATCTACACATAGCATATATCCAGATCAATAAAAAAATCGCGGGCTATAAAATTTACTAGCGGTGCTATTTTGACGCTATTCGCTATAGCGCGCTAATAAGCATTGCGATAGCTGCTTCTGGACGCTATAGCGCGCTATTTTTTCAGTGATCTAGATACATACCTTTGGAAAGAGCTATTTTTTAAAAAAATAATCAAGTTTATAGAAAATAATATTTATATTTGAATATAGAAATAAGTTTAATCTGAAAGTATATTTTGTAATTAATTTAATAATGCCTATTTAGTATCATAAATGTTAGTATACATATTAATCATGTTAGTATACATATTTAATCAAAATTTGAAATTACTTTGATTATATTTCTCATTGTATTCTCCAGGGATGATAGAGGGATTAATAGCTTACCAAGCCATACTTTACTTAGAACTAGCATGATTACCCTCTAGTTATGATTGATTTACAGCTATGGGAAACATCACTAGTATATCTAGTTATCTACTGCCAGGCGAGTCCAATAGATAAACTTTAGAAGGGGCTAGCATCGCCTGACATGTGTATATGGTTTTATTCATTCAAATTTATTCCCGTGTGGATTGTTGGAATTTTTTCAAAAGATGTAGTAGTATCTAGTTGCATGCAAACATTTTATATATTTTAATTAATGTGTTGCTCACCGGAATTCAAAAGAAATACTCCTATTTGGTAGACTCTTGCTTCACCGAAACTAAATTTACTACTGCGAGGATGCAACCAAGTAAAAATACTGCGAAAAGCTAAAGCTGATGACCTCGTCAAATTTGCCGCAATTGTGGATTGTGGTAGCTTCACTAAAAGAAACAAAAGAACTACATATGTCATGAATAAACTTAGTTTGTTGGTTAAAAAAAAAAGGTCTCACTCAAATTTGCCACGGTTGTGTTAGCTTCACTAAAAGAAACAAAAGAAGTATGGCATGCCATACTTGGCAAAGTTCTGGGCTTTATGGCACCCGTACGTTCATGGATGGGACAATCAAACCACCTCAACTAAAAATACTGATGAGAATGCACCAAAACTGAGATCACACCGAAACGGCGGCACTAGTCCCCAAATCCTGAGATTAGAGGGCTATGGAAACAACAGGTTCATGGTCTCATGGATGCAGGATAAACCAGCGACGCTAGATAGTCAAACTTTCTCGAGTGCCCTCTACAGTTGGCAGATTAAGATGAGTTTCAATTTATGGGTATTTCGGTAAAACACAAAAGAGATTGCGCATCTGGAAACCACAGGTCTAATGCACCTTCATGTACATTGATATCAGCAGTGGAGCAGAGAAATATAAGAGGTTTCAATAACTACTTTTTTCTGAATTATTTGGCGACCCATCAAGATCTGGTTATGCAAAGTGCCTTTGGTGCTGAACACGTTTATCAATGTACATGAGGAGGTGACCAAGTTCCTTATTTGTGCTTAGATATGCCACAGCCTGTTGCCAGAAGCATGAAAAATAAATCCTGCCCTGGCTTTAAGTTGTAAAGGTCTAATCACCTCAATAAGGAAAATTCATCGAACAAACTTGGGGAATGGAGGTCAACACAAAGTTTTGTATTGAAATTCAACAGAATCGTAATGCAACAAGGTGTTCCCCTTCTAAGAATCGTATATGCATTCCGCTTGTCAGTGTCCTGTAGTTTATAAGGGTCTAAAGGGCATACATCATGGCTTTACAGGGAGATTCTATAGGGTTCTCAGTGCTGCTACGGTTGTTGATCCTGCTGAGTAAAAGGCCTACCCTGAAGTTGAGGCTACCTGTATTGCTCCAAACACATACAATACAATTTCTTCAATTATGTTGACCTGGATCAGAGGTTAATTTCAAAGAGACACAGCCCACGGATACAGAATGGGAAGGTGAGACAATTATTGCAATATTATATTAGGTCAGAATCATTTTATGATGTTAGAGACTTTTCATAACCTAACCTTTTGTTGGAGGTCAGCTGGTGGACACAATAATCTTTTCTTTTTAAGAAATTACAAAGAAATGGCCATCCAATTTCAACTGATTTCTTGTAAATATGAGTGAAATACTATGGCGATGCCATACTGAGGAAGGCTGCATATACCTCTAAAGAGCACAATATTCATTGCAGTATGAAGCAGAAAGCTAAGCAGCTCAAACATATAACTAAAGCGGCAAAGCCAATATTTCTATTTCATTGAGACCAACAATGGATCATCCTGCATCTGAAATGATCAGGACAACTTATAACACATAACTTACCCAAGTGAGGTATCAGCCTATCTGGTTAAGTAGTAAGCTCGTCCAGACCAAGGTAATAGAATGAATACAACAATACAAACATGAGTGTTTCCATTATGTCTTAAAATGACACACACATGCAGGAGGTTTAACAGAAGTGAATGAACTCAGAGAGAATAACTGGTTTCATTAACTCAAATAAACTGAAACACAGCTGCCTATGCCACTAAAAACCATTTAGACCACAGTAATTTGCACATAGTTTTGTGTATTTCGCAAGTCAATGAGCAATAAATTGATGTATTCTCCCTCATAATAATATCTACACCCAAAAAAAATTATTTTACCATGTGCACCAAGTTCAGTAATTATCACATGCAGAAATCATATAAGCAATCTTTGACAGCTTTCTCAACAACCAGAGCCAGCCAAACCCACTCCAAAGGCAACAACAAGTGGTAGAATCACATCCCCTAATCTTGCCAATGTAATCACAACAGTTACTAAGCTTCAGGACAGGAATTACTTTCGAATAAATAAATTTACTGAAACAGAGATAAAATTATCAACAGGTAATAACACGAAGGGGCCAAATTGTATCTCCAAATCCTCACGTCACAACTGTTCAGCAGCATACCAAATTCACTCAGCAAAGACCATTCATGCTTGGGTCAACTGAAGCTGAGATAGGGTAAGGAACGATGAAGGAGCAAGAATTGCTCCTGGAATGGCGAAGTTGAGCTAAAGGCTCACTATAGCTTCATGTGCTTCACAGGACTCAAATTAAAAGGATGGGCACATGCCAATACCACAAAGACCAGGTGATCAAATTTATATCCACAGATTTTTATGTACTTCCTAGGCTACACCCTGTTTGTTTTAGCTTGCACATTGTAGATTGTTACAATCTGCAAGCTGGGGGCAAGCATTTTGTTGGATTGTTGCAATCTGAGATCTATTTGTCAAAGCTTGTAAGTTGCACTCTGCAAGCTAAAACAAACAGGACTTTAGTAAGCACTGATAAAATTTACGCATGCTCTCTAATACTACCATCAATCTACCTCCATGAGATACTTGATGATAAATGTGCACCGCATTCACATGTGGAGGACATCAGGTAAATCCTGATACAAAGATCGTCTGAACAAACAAACATTGAAATCTTCCCCGACAGACAGCCAATGAGCCAAACGAACCCCATTATTTACCATGTGAGGCAACAAAGCCACGATCCCCAATCCTGACAAGCTAAGACACACAGACATGACCACACAACAAATAACAAGTTCCGAGCAGAAATCACTTTAACATTCATGAATTCACCAAAATGGCGATGAAATTCTCACCAAACAACATCAAGAGGAGGTGAATTGTATCATCGAATCCTCATAACTGTGCAACAGCATACAGCGTTTATTCAACCAAGGCCGCAGAGTGCCCAGATCAAGTACTGAAGCTTAACACGAGGTCAGGAAAGGAAAAGGGGTAACAGCTGCGAAAAGAGAGACGGGGTGGAGCTGGATCCTCACTACAGCTTGTACTTGTAGCGCGCGACCTCGGCGTCGTTGGGGAAGAACCCCATCAGGCGGCCGGCGGAGTTCTGGTAGGCGTACATGAACCCTCCCATGACGCCGATGAGCCCGCCCGTGACCATCGACCGGGCCCCGGATCCCCGGCTTGATCCCTGCACGACAAGCGCGGGTATGAGCTACCGATGGGGGCGAAATGACAGATAAGGTTTGGGAGGGGATTCTAGGAGGGGAGGCGCACCGGAGAGGTAGCCAACGGTGACGGAGACGGCGGAGATGGTGGAGAGGCGCATGTAGTCGAGCGCGGAGAAGTTGCCGACCACCTTGGTGAAGGCCGGGTTCCGGTCCACCACCGGGTACTCCGGCTTCGTCGACGCGGTGATGTCCGTGTTCATCGCGTGGAGCAGGGCGGCGCGGATCCCTCCGGTGACGCTGGCTGCGGCGGCGGCGGCGGCGGCGGAGACGGCAGATTTGGTCGCGAGGAGGAGGAGCGTTGTGGCCTACGGGATAGGTCCTCAGCTCATCACTGCTCAGTGGTAGAAGTCCAAGTGGGCCTAACGAAATAGGCCGGAACAGGCCCATCATTTCTGTAAATGGGCCAAGCCCATCCTTATAAATTGACGTAAGAACAGGCCCATAATGAATATGGACTTACTTGGGCCCGATCCCTGGTGACCGCAAATGGTCTGGCCTCGCAACTTCCGTCGATGGGCTAGACTGGTCACCCTTGTTAATGACGTAAGAGGCCCACAGTACGATAAAGCCCGGCCCATGAAAACATCATCGGAGTTTCCAAAGCCATCCTCTCCTCGCTTTCTCCGCCCTCCTCACTGCTTTCCCCTGCTTTCCACCTCCATATACCCCAACCAGCCAAAGCCCCCTCTCCCCGCCTCCGCCTCCGACCTCGACCACTCCTCTCGACCTCTCCTCCAATGGCGACGGCCCCCGCACCCCTCTCGCTCTCCGCCTCCACCCTGCCCGCGCGGCTCCGCGCCGGAGCGGTGCCGGCGGGCGCGCGCTTGAGGCAGCACCGGCGCGGGCGGATGGTGGTGCGCGCCAAGATCCGGGAGATCTTCATGCCGGCGCTCAGCTCCACCATGACGGAGGGCAAGATCGTCTCCTGGTCCGCGGGCGAGGGCGACCGCGTGTCCAAGGGCGACGCCGTCGTGGTCGTTGAGTCCGACAAGGCCGACATGGACGTCGAGACCTTCCACGACGGCATCGTGGCGGCGGTCCTCGTCCAGGCCGGCGAGTCCGCGCCGGTGGGCGCCCCCATCGCGCTGCTCGCGGAGTCGGAGGAGGAGGTGCCGCTCGCGCTCGCTAAGGCTCAGGAGCTCTCCAACGGGCAGCCGCAGCAGGCGCCTCCTGCTCTGACGGAGGATGCCGCAGCGGCACCTCCCCCTCCTCCGGCTCCGGCGGCTGCTCCCGCGCCGGTGGCCGCGGGGACGAAGGGCATCGCCAGCCCGCACGCTAAGAAGCTGGCTAAGCAGCACAGGGTGGACCTTGCCAAGGTGACTGGCACCGGGCCGTACGGTCGAATTACGCCGGAAGATGTTGAGGCGGCTGCCGGAATCCAGCCGAAGTCAAAGCCCGCTCCTGCTCCTGCTGCGCCACCACCTGTCACTGCGCCTTCAGTGGGTGCGGTGCCTCAGGCCGCAGTGCTACCACCGGTTCCTGGTGCCACTGTTGTTCCATTCACTACCATGCAGGCTGCAGTGAGCAAGAACATGGTGGAGAGCCTGGCAGTGCCGGCATTCCGTGTCGGTTACCCCATTGTAACCGATAAGCTCGATGAGCTGTATGAAAAGGTGAGGATTTGAAGCAGGGCTTGACTTCACTTGAAGCTCCTTTTTGTTTTGCTTAGCCTGGCTGATTTGATTTTGACAGGTTAAGCCCAAGGGAGTGACAATGACAGTGCTGCTGGCGAAGGCTGCAGCCATGGCTCTTGCACAGCACCCTGTTGTCAATGCTAGCTGCAGGGATGGCAAGAGCTTCACATACAACAGTAACATCAACATTGCAGTGGCTGTGGCAATTGATGGTGGGCTTATTACACCTGTCCTTCAGGATGCTGACAAGGTACATGCTATCTTGTGATAAATTTGGCTTCACTTTGGAGTTTTAGCAAAGGCAAGTTCACCAAACAGCTTGTTGAATGTTACACTGTAGCTGGATATATATTTGCTCTCACAAAATTGGAAGGATCTAGTCAAGAAAGCACGTGCAAAACAGCTCCAACCAAATGAGTACAGCTCTGGTATGGAACTCACTGCATTGCATAGTGTATTAGATTGCCTTTGCAAATCTTATGTGAACATGCTTACCTGAAGATTTTGTTATTTGCAGGGACTTTTACACTGTCCAACCTGGGCATGTTTGGTGTAGATCGGTTTGATGCAATCCTTCCGCCAGGCCAGGTGGGCTTAATTTCCTTTCTTCCTAGTCTATATAAATTGTAATACGTATGCTTCGCTATGTATGAGGATTAATATTTGAGTATCAATGAGTGCAGGGAGCTATTATGGCAGTTGGAGCCTCGAAACCTACAGTTGCGGCTGATAAAGATGGTTTCTTTAGCGTCAAGAGCAAAATGCTGGTTAGTTGTGCACCTGATTTTTTAAGTCATCTGTTGCTTGCATATAATGTTTCAGTATGGTGAAATGTTAATAGTTCTACATCCTACTAGTTTTAAAATGTATTCATGACATGTAGCTGTTATGTTGAAGAGTTGTCAGATATATCATGTGAAGTGTGTTTCATGGTTTAATGCCATGAGTTAATTACAATGATAAGATGCCCAATAGTATTGCATAATTACAATTATTGTCTATGATAACTAATCCTGTTTCAGAGTGTAGGTTGTTCTAGTTTTGCCCTAAGTGAAACTTCTCTACCTTTGACCAAGTTTATAAAAAATGCATTAACATCTTCAACATCAATTTAGTTTCATTAAATATACCATGGAATATGTATTGATAATGCATTTATTTGATATTGTAGACGTTAATTTTCTTTCTGTAAGCTTTGGTCATAGTTGGAGAACTTTGACACAAGACTATATATACACTTACATTTTGAAACAGAGGGAGTAGATGTTACTCTATGGTTCTGTCTAAATCATAGAAATAGATTTGCTGGCCTAAGATGAGTAATTTTTCAATGGAAAATATACAATTCATTGGTACCAAGCACCACACTAGTCATCTAAGTCCATTTGAGTTCTGTGTAGTGTGTTTTATTGTATGGATGTATGCTTGGTGCTGGCAGTTAGGACCTCTTTGTTTGGTTGCCGCTTGGAATGTGTCAGCAATAGTTCTTGTGTTGAACAAATTGTTCAGGACAATACTGGCAATATTTCGCCTGAAACTATTGCTATGGCATAGTGGACATAGAGTATGAAATTACAGCATCAGGACATTTGTATTTAACTAAGCTGTTTCAATATTTCTTTTTTCAGGTCAATGTCACTGCTGATCACAGGATTGTATATGGTGCTGATTTGGCAGCATTCCTACAAACTTTTGCAAAGATTATTGAGGATCCTGAGAGCTTAACTTTGTAAGATCTCTTGAAGAGTTATGATCTTATCTATATGCCCATAAGTAGTCTGATTGCAGTTGGAGTTCTATTGTTGATCTCCAGTTTTTGTATCTTTGAGCATTCAACAGGATTTGTCTGATCTTTTTGTACTGGTTCCTACCTCTCAATGTTGTGGGTCTTGTTGGAGAGATTATACTGTTGATATTATGGAATTATTGAGAGCAATAAATTATAAACTGTAGAATAGTTCTGCAGATTTTCTCTCTAAAATATAGTTTATATCCCTTTTTCATCTATCTTCTGGGAAGTATATTTTCTTGAAATTTGTAAACTGGTAGAGATCCCATCTTCCCTGAGTATATCTTGGGAAAATTCCTCGTATTTAGACTGGCATGTAAATGGACATGTACTGTTTTGAAGTGTGCTGGCGCAGTGGCCCTGGCAATCTTTGGAGTTTGAAATTTTTAAAGCTTAGTATTAGCGAAACGAAAACATACAAGAGTAAAGGTTTGGCAGTTACCAGTAACTACAAGAGTATATAGGACCCTCCAAAACAATAACATGATCAGCATTAAGTGACGTGAGTATATTCAACTGAATTGAAAACCATGCAATCTTAACACATCATCATCCTATTACAATTCTGCATGTGTACAAATTCTCCATAGTTGATACAAACCCATCTCAAGCTAATAACTATACACACAGTCATCTCATCACACAAAAAAGGTTAATTTGTTAATGTTCAACTGGTTAATGTGAAATCTGATCATGAACGTATTCACCTGAGTGGAAAGACTATGTTCAGAGGTTGGATTTGCTTTGAACTCCTCATCTCTCGGCACACCCTATCTAGCAAACCAAGAAAATCTCTCATGATGACAAATATATGGAGGAGGTTCGACTCATTCTTGCCAACCTCTCCATGATAATACTCTGTGAGTCCTCTGACCTCCTGTAGGGCCTCAGCTTCGGCAACCTTGAGTTCTTGCATTGTATTCTCTGCATGAGTTTGGAATGATCTCATGCACTGCAGGAAGTTCTGGTTCCTGTCATTGCAGGTAAGGTCCTTGACAAGCCTTATCAGTTGAGCCAGTCCATGTGATAGATTTGAGATTGAGCTTTTCAAGGTATCTAAATCTATACTTGCTACCTTCTTCACATTGCCAAGCTCATTACTTAACTCTGAAACAAATTCTGTACCCATTTCCGAACACTCTTCTCTTCCGGCCAGTGTGGCTTGACAAGATCCAGAAGTTCCACTGAGCTTATCTGAACCCTTTGATCCTTGTAATCGCTCCATCTCTTGGACAACAAAATGCAGGAGGGTTGTCTTCCCATCAGCTCCACGTATATCTGACAGTTTCAGCAGTGCGTCAAGTCTAAAAGCACTTGCCCCGCCTCTTATAGTTCCAACATTCATTCTGTTTCCGGTCTTGAGTACGGCTTCAAGTAATCTTAAAAACAATTTGCTCGACCTGAGTTCACTGCAGGCTCCCTAGTAAACAAAGAAATAGTTGTAGCTTCAAAAGAATGTTTCTATCTTCTAAATTAATCGAATAGCTCTACTTACTTTAATCAGTGCAAAAGACATCCTGAGATGGGCAACTTCATCATCAAAAGTTTCCTTGTACAGCATTGCCTCAATTCTTGGAAATGACATTGGTATTGTCAGTAGCACCTTGACAAAGTTCTCTGCTGGATCCAACATGTTGATGTCCCCATCATATTCAAATAGTGTTTTCTCCTCTTCCTCAGATGGTTTCATCTTGACCAGTGCTTCTAGTTGTTGTGTGGACAGTCCAGTACCTGTGATTATCAGGTTAGGACAGTAGGTTCATCTGGCCATCATTTACTTGGTAAATTTAAATCCAAATGCAGCAAATATACCTTCTGTTATAGAACTGCAGACTTGTTCAGTGCTAGCATTTAAGGTCTTCAAGAGTATAGTAGTATTTTGAAGTTTGTGGTGCTCAATGACATGTTTGCTGGTAGCTAAAGTCTTGCTCTTGTGGTCCTCATTTTTTGTTGGCCCTTGAAAGTTGTATGAAAACAATGACTCGATCATCTGTTCATCAAATCTGCATAATTTATGCTGTTGTAAGATGTAATAATATAGGATATGAAGTGACAATCTAGAAATGGGAATCATTTTTGGACTTACTCAAACTCAAAGGAACTTGACTGAATGTGATTCCACACCATTGAGCGGTTTGGAGCTGCCCTTACTTTGTCCCAGTGCAGAGGTTTCAACCTTGGAAGGGGTAACCCATCTTTGCCCACTTGTAACTGAATCGGTAATGGAGGTGGCAATGGAGGCTGACCAGAGCTCTGCCCTTTAAGACTTGAAGTAAGTTTGATTGGTGGTGGAGGGGGTGGTGGTGTTTTCAGTATACTTGTTGCTCCAGATTGATTGAACTTGGCTTGTTCAGTTGAGTTCCGTATTGATTCCTTTCGATCCAAATTAATGTCTGTATTTGAGACCCTGAATGCTGAGTTTGTTCTGGAGGGTGTGGGCTCTGTACCATAGGGTGAAGAATTATATCCTGACGATAGATACCTGAGCTTTGCATTGACCTGCTCCGCTTTTGGAGCTTCAGGAAATTCCATGGATCCTGAATTGTTGGTAGCTTTTGCAGTCTTTTGATGGTTTATTACTTCAGTTTTCTCCTCATCTGGATTTTCTGGAAGATGGCAAAAGGTGTTATGCACATGGGCGTGCTCTGGAGATGTGAAAGGTGGAGTCTTTGGGCAGGAGGCAGATCTACAATCTGGTGATAGTGATTGATATGATGAACTAGAAGGTGAATCGCCCCTGTGTGGAGAAGATGGAGAAGGATTTGCAACAGAGATATCACAAATTTGCAGTGGCAACTCTGTGATGGAGCCACCTGATGAACGAGAACAGGGCAATGAATGGAAAGAGCCAGCTTCATCAGACTGCACGTTGGCGCTGGTTCTCACAGCATAATCGCTTATGATCAGCTCTGCACTTCTTGATGGAGTGGGAAGAACTGATAAGCTCTTAGATTCTGATGAAGATTCTTTGAGGATTGGATAGTCCTGGCATTGCACAGCAGAACCCAGGTAAAGCAGATCTGCGCTGGGATGCGAACTAACCTTGACGGTAGTACAAGTTGACCTGTGAGCTCTTGATCCATGAGAGAACAGCTTGAAAGGCTTTTTCCGAAGCTTCCTTGACCTCCTGAGTGAGGCTGCTGCTGCTACTGCAACAACGAGAACAAGCAGACATGCTCCAGCCACAGACAGCGCGACAATGGCGGCCGTCGGGAGCCTGGCGTGACCTCCACCTCCCAGTCTGCGCGCCACGCTCCTCGCTGGGACTATGTCGCTGTGGTTTCTGAGTGGCATCCTTGTATGGCTCTCATGGGGAAGAGGAGCAGGAGTGGGGGCAGCTCTTGCTTCATGAACCTGAACCGGTGATGGTGCCGGCGCCGGCGCTGGTGCTGCAGCTGCAGAACTCTTTTGATGGCTCGGGTGGTGTGGGTGTCGCGGCCGGTGATGATCGAGGCTTACCACCAGCATCCTGAACCTGGAGAGGAAACCAGAGCCGGCGTCACGGGTCACTGCCACGGCACTGACCTCGCTGCAGCAGTCATGGCTCGCACAGTGGAGAGCCCCCTCCAGGTCCAGGACGTTGAAGGTGAGCAGGAGGAGCGCGAGGGAGGCGGTGAGGAGGAAGACGACGCGCTTCACCGCCAGGCCCATTTTCCGCTGCTGATGATCATGAATGAGTCGAGTCATCGCACGACGAGCTCCCAATGGATGTGGCAAAAGGAGCAAACAGTACAGCAGGAGTACAGGACGGGTGGGTGTACGTGTGTGCGGACGGACGGACGGACACATTTGCTGCTGCTGTCCGGAACGTCGGCTGGCCAGCGAACGGTGAGGTCGTTCGCTGTTCTCTGCTGCCTATCCACCTCTGCAGGCTTTAACGCCACTCCAAGGAACCCTTCCCTGGCTTTACCATGCGTGGAAGGGTACGTACCACCACCGCCTTCTCGCCAGGTTATGTACAGGTACATACAGCACCTTCTTTTGCATCTGTCTCACTTGCCACTGCCGGCTTTTTCAGTTCGGTGCTATACTGCTATGGTTTGGTGGGCAGCACCACTCTTCGGTGAATGGTGATGAACCTCATCGCCCACGACCGCAACACAATTGTTGAGAGATTGTGGCAATGTGTCGGTACCTTGTTGAAGCAAGTTGGTGATGTATATGTAAGTATGTATGGATCCTTGTGTTGTGTATCAGTGTATGGTTGGTGCTCCTTGTCTTTCCTTCCGGAGGCTGCGAACGAAGGCAGCCTTGCCTGCTCTTACGTTTGCGGGGGATGACCTACTTGCCTCCTTTGGACTGGATGCCTTAGAAGGCTGGGCACCAAGCATGTGCAGGCTCAGAACTCAGAAGCAGACTCTAGCCTGGCTGCTGCTGCTGACAATTTGCATTGCGATCGTGAGACCATGAGTCCATATAAGCAGTGGCGGAGCTTGACACGAGAGGGGGGGGGGGCGGGGTGGTGCAATTAGCCAGGCCTTAATCTATTTAAGGCTCCATATTCAATTTTGGCTGCACAGTACAGATGCTTAGTGTAGATGATTATTGAGAAGAGAAGGGAAGGAAAACATGCCTAACGTAGATGATTCTTGAGAAGAAAAGAAAATGCAAAAAAAAAAAAAAAAAAAAAAGAAGCTGCAGCATCGCTAGACTATGATAACAGAGGCGAGTTCAGATTCTTCAAAAGAAAAACAGAGGCAGAGTTGAGCCCGGAGTAGATACTAACAAATATGTCAAAGCTGCTGCCGGCTTTGTGATCAGAGACTATTTGCTTTAGAAAATTCTTGGATGAAGGGGGGGCCGGAGCCCACTATGGCCATAAGGTAGCTCCGCCAGTGCATATAAGTGTCATACTACCTCTACCTGGGTTGTGTGTCTGATTTCGTCCTCGTGGTTAGTTAGTTGACACGTGAGGCTCGGTGTCAGCGACGTACTCACTGGTAGCTTTGTTGGTTTCGTTGCAGTATGCCTTCTATACTCTTAAGGTCGCGGTAGTATGGCAACAGGAAGAGGGTATCAAGAAAGGGACGGTGAACCACCCAACTTGCTCCGTCGAAGAGGGGCGTGCCATCATCAATTCAATCCAAAGCGATTGAGCAAAACACTCGAGGCCGGTTATTAGCTTTTAACAAGACCTTGATCGCACGCGCGTTCGAGGATTTATCATATCTGTTTCGACCAGCGCTCTGCGCTGCGTGCTTCATCACATCGCTCCGGCAACTGCAACGAGGAACGTTTGCGCTACATTAGAATCCCGCCCGGTCGAGGAGCAAGGCATATGTTTGCCGGTGCCGGTGTGTCCAGCCCTACGGCTACGGCGACTTCTTTCCTTTCAGGACGGCTGCTGGCCGCCGCCGCCGCCGCCGCCTCCGGCCCTGGCGTCGTGGACCTCCTTGATCTCGAGGATCTCGACGCGGCGGTTGGTCTTCTTGCGGAGGTTGATGGCCACGTCCTGCGGCACGAAGGCGCCGAAGACGCTCACCCGCTGCTGCTTCCGGTCGATCAGGTGGCTCTCCAGGTCTGGCATGTGCAGGAGCGCTCTCTGGATCCTCTTGTAGCACCCGTTGCAGTCGATGCTCATCCTCACCGTCATGCAGTAGTAGAGCTGCTGCACCCACGTCACAAAAACACAAACACCAGTCACTACCTAGCATGAGCATGATCAAGGCAAGCAGCAAAGAACCGTTGGTTGGCCACCGCGGTGGTCTGGTTACCTTGCCGCTCATCAATCTCCTCTCCCTGCTGCTCGACCACGACCACGACTGCGACCAGCGGCGGCGAACGGATCCGGTCGGTTTCAAACGCCGGCGGCAAAGGAGGTGGTGGTCCTGATCCTCAAGGGCAGGAGGAACCCGCCCCAAGAGGTTCGTTTTTACAAGGGGGAAGTGGCGGTCCTGGTGCGGTTAAAGAGGATTTTTTGGCTTGATACCTAGCTTTTGTGCTCTGTGATGTACGAGTACAGGCCAGGCATCGTCTTCTCTTTCTCACCGTCACCGAGTCGAATCAGATTCTAGTCCAGACACGCAGGCTGCCTGGATGCCTCGCACGTATGGGAATGGCCGTTCCTTTCCTCCGCCCAGTGCCCGACATGTGACGTTGCTTTGGACACAGGCTCAGGAAAACGCGATGTGAACATCAACTAGCACTGCACAGCAAAGCACAACGGGAGAAGACTTGAAGTTGCCAAATTTGTCAATTAACTTTTGCCTGAGCAACGGCGCCCGGCGGCAGTACGGTAGGCAAGCAGCAGGCTACCAGGAACACCACCAAATCCAAATCGGTCATAGCCCCCATTGCCATATGCCCGTATAGTAGTATATCCAAGGTAGAGTTAGATTCTCAAACCAATCAATCATAATCATTTTTCAACGATAGGTATTCTTCACACCAACCAATTACCCCATTTTCCAATAAGCAGCAACAACATACCACCTGCTACCGCACATTTCACAACCATTCCATGGGCATGGGCGGCGGCACACAGATGGAAGCAGGCACAGTAAAGTCCACCATGATGACAAAGAAAATCCAACAAATACCCTAACTTAAGATTTAGAAGAACGCAGAAATAGACAATTAGCACTATTTTGTGATATTTCACTAAGTTCTGTAGACGATAACTTTATGTAAGAGGCGCCACAGCTACAAGACTGGATGAACAAATAAACAACAAAGACTAGGATTGCCAAAAACTGAAAGCTCTAAAACCAGAAACCAAAGTCGGCCTTTCTTCCAACTCCTAGGTGATGTTATGAAAGCCATCAACCCTAGAGATTATATATGGAACTGATAAAAACTTAACTAGGTCAGTCGTACATACAGACTGTATACTAGTTCTTGGTGTCACATCTTACATCTAACTGATGAGCCTTCAAAAAACTGCTGAAACCTGGACCTAGGTTGTGCTGGCAAAAAAAAAAACACCTGGGGATGCACAAAACCACATCTCGCCAGGGCCGGTGTAACTCCAGAAAGTAAGAAGCTAACATGTTAACCTTCAACCGGTGCTGAATTGGCTTTCACCTGGACATCACAAGATTGGGAACCTGCACAGGTAAACCCATAAAAGGCTGCTCTCCACTGCTCTTGCATGTCTCCTCATCGGGCACTGAATTAAGTTGACCAAAGCTTCCACTGGGGCTGGACAAGTCCATGTCCCCACTACTGCTTCCACTGCTAGTATCCGACTGCTTTCTTGAACCAGATCTTCTACTCCTCTTTCTTGGCCTCCACCTCAGGTTATCTAACTTCAAATCATTAGTCAGGTCGGCAAGGACACGCTTCTGATCTCGTGAGATAGTGCTGACTGAAGATTTCTCCATACCCCTCTTGTCATATCGAAGACCCTCTAGTTGAGCTTCTGGTTTTGGAGGCACATCAAAATTCAGCTCAACTTGTTTCCCAATCAAATCTTCTTCACTTCCAAAATCTGCAGTGGAGGTCAGTTTGCTTGCGATATCTTTTCTTTCCTTCAAAGGATTCCATTTGTTACCAACCCACTCAAGGGAACACCTCAGGTCATCTTCAGCAAATTCAGAGATTCGCCCTTCTCCTGTGATGAATAGCAAGAAAAAGAGGTAAGATACTGTGTTTTTATTAATACACTAATTGCTCACAACGCACAGCATAAAAGAATTGCCCATAATCATAGGAAGTGAAGTTACCTGGAAAATAAACTTTTAGACGCCCGCTGCCTCCATGGCACAACACGATTCCCTCCCACCAGCCACCATGCCACCACGCATCAACAATGGCTCCAACATCAAAGCACAAGGCCTTGCTTTGTTCCACGGGCTGTGGACGAACCATTGGCCTTCCAAGGAAACGTATACCCAATTGATCAGGTTTGGCAACTCGTGTTAGCATAACCCATTCCTGCAAGCATCACATAAGGTCAAACTATAGTTCTAAAATCCAATGGCATCAAACAAAAGGAAACAAAATATAAATAACCGAACATAACACACCTCCAAGTTTCCAGTCTCGTCAGCATCCTGAAGTTCTAGGTAGCGCACCTTGATTTTATCTTTATGCCTTTTCAGAATCAAACATCTAAACCAACATCCCCTTATACCACTATCTTGAGATAGTACCTCCACATGGCAACCAGGACAGAAGTGTTTCATGTTCTCAACATAAAACCTAGAAGTAGAAGCACCAGAACAAATAACCTTCTGCGGATTACCATCATTGTTGAATGCATCACGCTTCCTCTTCAGCCCTCCATCTGAACTGGGTCCAGATTTAGGGACCTTGAAACGCACCTTCAGAGAGGAAGTTGCATTGAACATGGTCCTAAGTACTTCCTGGCTCCAGTAGCCTTGCAGCTGCGTGACATCAAAAGGCTTGACTTCACCATTATCAATCTGCCGACAGCAAAAATAAGGTTGCCACAAGCTGCATCTGGCATCACTCTTGAACTTCTCGTAGTGCTGGGAACTCAGGACTGCAGCCAAGCCATCAATGCATTCTACATTGAGATCTTGACAGCCCAGAGAAAAGAAAATCTCTCTGTCATCAACATCCATGGGCAACGGAACACCAACCTCATCAACTTTGTCGAACCATTGTACCTTGACCATGTTGCATGAATTTGTATCCTCGTAGAGATCTTCCACATAAGCAACAAGTCTCTTCATCTCTTCACTCATGATGTATACAAAACTATGCACCTATAAGTATAGTAGGAATGTATCAGCTAAGGTTCAACCTTCAAAAGATCACTACACAAAAATAATATTGGCACTCGATCTTCATCTACTGTTAATATTAACTTGTATTTCTATGCAGCGAAAAGGTTCCTTAATATCATCTCAAAAGTAGGAACAATGAAAAAAAATATTTATCAAAGTAAAAAAACCTATTTTCAACAAAATAGATCCACTTCTATCTCATGAAACTATCCAAGTGATATTCAGGACACTGTCATTTTTTTCTGGGGACTCAGTTTCATGTCTGCCTAGGTACAGTGTAAGTGTTATACTGACAAAGATCAAGGAACAGATGTGCACATAGCTAAAAAGACGATGAAAGTAGCCAGCAACAGCGAGTGGGCATACCGAGATAGTAATTCCTCTACGGCAGAAAGATTTGTAGTGCTTCAAACGTTGTTGGCAATGCGAGGGAGCTCCCAACCATGTGAAATCATTTGAAGTTTCCCTAGAAGAAACATCCTGAACAGGCATAATAGAAAATGGATTAGAAAAGGAGAATTATCAATGGTGCTTCCAAGACAAAAGTAAGGCAAGTTGTTGATAATACCAAAACATTTCTGTACCTTCGAAGCAGTGACTTGAGTGCAGTTACTAACACTGTCATCATATGAATCCCCATTGCACCTATTAGCCATTGAGAAGGAACCATAATTGTAACCTGCAAATGCAGCATTCACAATAAGAAAATCGCCAAGGAAACCTTTAATGGAAACCGTAGCGTGGAATGTAGACAATTCTACATCTAAGCAAAAGCAACATAGCAAAACAAAATGAAGAAACAGAACACAAGAGAAGAAACGATGACAATCACAAATCACCACTGCAAACAGCAAACAAGTTGGAAAACACATTTACATGAGAATAACTTCTTGCGATTTGGGCATAATCAGATCCTATTTACATATCCAAGTATCGGATAGATTTCCCACTTAATTATATTATATTAAAGCTTTGAGCACAAAGCCAGACAAATCATTTTCACTAGAATATGTTGATTTATTTGCACTAGAAGGTGTTGTTTTTCAAAGAAATCGAGGCTTTCTTTTGCATGAACATTCAGTGTACAGTCAAAGTACACACTATATGGACTTGTGGATCCGCTCAGGCATCAGGGAGGCCATATTAAGGGAAGATCAAAACAGCACCTGATTGAGCATACATTCATGCTGCTGCTTCACTTATCTCTATTCCCAAATGCCAAGGTTACGCAATTGGCCCAAAGGAAGCCAGCAGCTGCTTCCACTGAGACACACCTGTATTCTCCATATTCCTATGGAAAAGGAGAAGGCATGAGTTTGGCAGGCAACCAAATTATTACTGAACAAACCGGCGATCATAGTCATTCCTAGAAGAACGTAAAGCAACCCAAAACCATGTCTAAACAGAAAAGCCAGTGAACAGCTAACGAAACACACGGAAATCCCAACTAGGGGACATACGTCCTGGTCTATTCAAGAAGCTGTCTTCCTGAATCCTGAACATCAGAAAGAGGGCGAAATGCACTACCTCAGTTGCCCAGCAAATTTGGTGAAACAAAAGACCATAGTGGAGGAATCCTCTAATAGTCTAACCGCAAAACGGAAAAATACGATGAAGACGGTTTTCCTTGCCAATCAGGCCCGACACAGCAGGAAATGGAAGTAAAGCACCCGTGTTTCGCAGCCTCGTCTCCGCCCAACAGCCAAATGGAAAAATACGAGGAAGGAAACACCTCTTTCTTGCCAAATATGGCTAGACACAGTGCCTCCTCTGGACAAATAAGGCTAGACACAGCAGGACATGGATGTAAATCATGTGTCTCCAGCCGCCCCCATTTACAGAATCCCCAAACAGCGAAATAGAAAAATACGATGCAGACTACGGGTTTCCTTGCACAAATCAGGCTAGACACGGCAGGAAATGAAAGGAAAGCATCCGCGTCCTTAACCGAAAACCTAATCCTAATCCTAGGTTTCCTAGAAGATGCAGGCGCCTAAAGATGAGAAAAACAGATAGTTCCGTATAGGTATATCGGATTCATAGAATGATATAACAGCAGATTCGCTCAGCGCGTCAAGATTGCATAAACAGAAACCATCCCTCCGGCATCGGGTATAATACAAACGAGCAAATATGCAAGAAAACGCGGATTGCAGCGGGAAGGAAGACGGGCCCCAATCCAGACGAACAAATCAGCCGACGGTCCGCCAAGGAATCCCAGAAATGGACTTATAACAAACGCAGCACGCAAATCAGCCGAAGAAATCCCTGTGAATCCCATAAACTCTCATGTTTCACGGCATAAAACGCATCCAAACATGCAGAGAAGCGGGGCAGAACATGAACAGCCTTCAATCGGACCCAAAAACAAGCGCAATTTCAACGCAAAACATGGCACCAAATCGAGCCGAAGGCAGGAACCAAACGCGCCGAGACCCGCTCGGAAATCAGAACCATCCAAATCTACAACCAAATCTCCACCAAGCACAGCCCGGGCACAGAAATCTTACCGGAAACGAGGGAGGACAGCCAGTCCACGACCTCCCGCCTGGACCGCCACCTCCTCGGCGCGCCGCCGTCCGCCCCAGCGGCCGCCAGGGGCGACCGTGAGGGCGACGGCGCGACGGCGACCGCCCCGCGGCGGCCGCGAGCGCGCGGAGGAACCGCCCCCTGCACGGCGTACGACATGTGACGCGGGCTCCGCTCCCGCCCCACCACCGCCAGCTCCTTGGCCTGGCCTTTGCCGCGGAGGTAGTAGTGCACGAGGCGGCTGCCGCGGTCGTTGGACACCACCACCTCCTCCCACTGCGTCCACCGCCCCCTTGCCGCCGCCAGTGCCGCTGTCGCTGCCTCGTCCATGGCCGCCGCCGCCGCCGCCGCCGTGGAACGCTAACCCTAGATGGGATGGGGGGCTCGCGTGTGGTGCGTCTCGCGTCGCGTCGGGAAAGGGTGAGACCTCGCACGAGGGAGGGTCAGATTTGGGGAGAGAATAATGTGGGGTGGACGAGGGAGAGGACAGGGAGGGATTTGGTCTTATTCGGGGGAGTGAAGGTACATGGAAATCTGAATGAACGGGAAAAAAAATTAACGGAGGCAAGAAGAGGGCACCGGCTACAGGTTTTGAAGAAATGGTATTAGGTTTGCGAAAATGCTTATTTCCAAGCGTGCACGAGCTTGGGCTGTGGTGCGCACCTTGCATCACCGTCGATTCAGGCCCTTTGCTTCTCTCGGCGGCCTGATTCACATCTTCTCACACGTCTATGCTTTCTTTAGGTCTGGCATCGTCTAGGGTTCAGATGAGCCATAGCAACTCTTCTT